>QRFB01005725.1:3484-39719 GCA_008931105.1 Oenanthe javanica
TTCTAGATTCCTATGCTTCAAACACTGTCTATCTTCAATCAATGCTGTTACACTGAAATCTTTTAGTGGCACTGCTATACTGAATCTTCAACACTTCTGAAACCCTGAAAGTCTTTAAACATTATTCTTCACTGAGGCATGAACATATAAATGAACTTCTTTCAGTGACCTGTAGTAGACTTCAAAACTTCTTCTAATGTCTTGATTCACTGTATTTGCCTTGTCTTCATGTCTTGCTGATTTCTGTGTAATCGTAATATTATTTACTTGTCCTGTTCTAGTGTTGAGTTATCACGATTACTATTTATACAGCTTCGTCATTTCCAACAGAAGCATTGTTAGATCTAGACTGGATTGTTGCCATGCAGAAAGAATTACACCAATTTGAGAGGAACACTGTTTGGGAATTAGTGCCACCTCGAAAAGATAGATAAATTATTGGCACTAAATGGGTCTATAGAAAAAAATGGATAAACATGGAACTGTCATAAGGAACAAGGCAAGATTGGTGACAAAATGATATTCATAAGAAGAAGGCATTGAATATGATGAAACTTTTGCTCCTGTTGCAAGACTAGAAGCGATAAGAATTTTTCCAGCATTTGCAGCACATTCAAATTTCAAAGTCTATCAAATGGATGTTAAAAGTGCATTTCTAAATGGTGAATTGGAAGATGAGGTTTATGTACAACAACCATTTGGCTTTGATGATTCCAAATTTTCTAATTTTTTCTACACACTTCTCAAGGCATTTTATGGACTCAAACAAGCCCCAACAACATGGTATGACACACTGTCAAAGTTTCTACTGGAAAATCAATTTATTAGAGGAAGAACTGCCAAAGCACTCTTTTACAAGAAGCATGGTGAGGACATCATCCTAGTTCAAATTTATGTGAATGATATCATTTTTGACTCTATAAATGAAAAGTTATGTCAAAGATTCTCAAATCTCATGTAAAATGAATATGAAATGAGCATGATGAGAGAGCTCAATTACTTTCTAGGCCTTCAAATAAGGCAAAGAACATATGGCATCTTTATAAGCCAAACCAAGTACATTAATGACTTGTTCAAAAGGTTTGACATGCAAGATTGCTCACCTGTAAAAAATCTAATGTCTATAGCTATCAAACTTGATAAAGATAAGGGAAAGAGTGTAGACATGAAGACCTATAGAGGAATGATTGGATCTCTACTATATTTAACAGCAACTAGGCTAGACAGTTTGTTCTCTACATATTTGTGTGCAAGGTTTCAGGCTAATACAAAGGAATCTCATCTAATTGTTGTCAAGAGAATATTGAGATATCTCAAAGGAACTACTCAAATGAGATTATGGTACCTAAAGGAAACAGGATTCAATCTTGTTAGATAGGAAGAACTTATGAGATCAGAAAATGCTGAATCAGAGTTTACTGAAGTTGATCAGAGTTTATCTGATAACATCAGAGACTAGAAATGGTCAACAGAGTTTATTCAATCAGAGTCTTCTAACCGACAGAGTCTATGTTGGTCAGAGTTTGGTTCGACAAATCAGGAGATGATTGGAGATAAAGAAGGAAGTGTTCGAGTAAAAGTCTATTGCCTTTATGGAAGCTATCTTTTAGGAAGATAATGAAGGAAATTGTATATTTATATTTATTGATCATTATCTTTTCTATAATTAGATAGGTAGCAGTGTACTATATAAATACAAGATTAGGTTTACATTGATGTATCATTCAAGTTATTATCTTTCTCATAACCTAGAAGCTCTTAAGAACTTTGTTTTTCTTGAGAGAGTTTTGTATTTAGTTCATCAAAATTAATACAAAGCAGTATTTCTTTTACATACTTGTGTTCGTAATCTATTATTTGGTACTATTATATTCAACCCCCTTCTATAATAGTTTATTATATGGGTAACAATTGGTACCAAAGCAGGCGGTTTACTTTAACCTAAAAGATCTTATAAAAAATGTCTGGAAACAAGTATGAAAGCATAAGGATTCCAATTTTGAAAAAGGCTGAATACTCAACATGGAGGGTAAAGATGTTGATATTCTTGGAAGTTACATATCCTGATTATCTAGACAGGAACAATGAAAGTCGGTATCTACCAACAAATCTAGTTCCATCAACAGTGGTGGAAGGCAGACAGGTTCTTGAACACTACACTCTAAAAGACAAAAAGGAGTGGACTAATGAGTAGAAAATTGAAGTTCTCAAGGATGCAAAGGTGAGAAATATCTTACATAACAGTTTTGACTCTGTGATTCTAACATAGTAATTGCTTGCAAAACTGCTAAAGAAATTTGGGATGCAGTAGAGGTTCAATGTCAAGGAACCAAGGAAATCAAGAAGAAGAGAAGATCTGTTCTTGTACAAGAGTATGAATACTTTGAGGCTAAACAGAATGAGTCTCTCACTGATAGGTATGACAGATTTCTTATTTTATTGAATGACTTAACTTTGGTTGATAAGGTGTATGATAATGATGAATCAAACACCAAGTTTCTAAGGGCTCTTCTTGAAGAATGGGATTTACAAACATCCTTGATAAAAGATAGGGCTGATCTAGAAGACATATCGCTAGATAAAGTGTATGGCAAGCTGAAGACTTATGACTTGGAGTTACAGAAGACAAAGAATAGGAAAAGTAGCAAGGCAAAGTCAGTTGCCTTGAATGTTGAAACCAAAGTCTTGAAAGTTAAGGAACAGATACCTGCAAGCTCTAAAGAAAAGGGAAAATCTGTGATAAAGTAGTGAGTTAGAGTCTGAAGCAAACTCTGACTCAACTCTGAAGGTGAATCTATAAACTCTAACATCATGGAAATGGTGGCCATGCTTGTTAAAGGCTTCAAAAAGAAAAGTACAAGAAGTTCAGAAAGCAAGAAAACTTTTAGAAGAAGTCTAGAGAGTTTGAGAATAAAGACAGATTCAGGAAGAGAGAAGACCGAGATGGGAAATCCAAAACACTTGACAAATCAAAGGTCAAGTGTTACAAGTGTAACAAGATGGGACACTTTGCTACTGAATGTAGAAGTAAAGAATCTGGGAAAGCACTCATAACCTCCAAGAAAGATTGGATGGATTCCTCAAACTCTCAAGAAGAAAAAAATTATGCTCTCATGGCAAACACTGATGCTCCCATCTCAAACTCTGTAAAGTACCAGACTCTATATTCAATATAAATACTAAAAATGTTCATGGGTTAAAGTCTTTCCTTCGAACCTTGCATCTTAGTTTAAAAACACAGTCTCTTAAAAACCAAAGATTAAAATCTGAAATTCAAACTCTATCTGCTAAGAATGTTTTTCTTGAATCTGAACTTGTACACATGCTTAGCACTAAGAAAGATTGTGAGAATGCTATTCACATGCAAACTCAGCTAGAAATATAGGTCATTTTTTTAAAAGATGAGATAGCCAAAGAATAGGAGACTTTTAGAGTTTGGACAAACTCTAGCAAGAAAGTCCAAAAAATTCTTTCTGACAAGAATTGGACATCTGCTCTAGGTTATGAATTTGATAAGGAGACAAATGCTTAGAATGATAAGACACACACAAGAATAAAAGAAAGGTTGAGTAAACCTGTGAATTTTTTTAGATCCAGAAATGAAAAGGACACTTCTGATAAATACTCTAATAATCACAAAATCAAAAAGAATAGTGTGTCTGAGACTAAACTAGTCAGTATTGGATTACTCTCTCAAAGACAACTTAAGGAAAAATTGAAGTCTGTCACCAACAAGAATAAGCCTAAAAAGGTCAAGAGAAAGAGAAATGGCAAAGTAGAAATTTCTAAGGAGAATGACTATAAGAATATCCCTGATGCTCCTAGGAAAACATGTTTCACATGTGAAAATTCTAATCATCTTGCTATTGACTGCAGGCAGAATAAAAAGAAGTGTACTAACCCGAATTTCTGTAAGTTTTTTTATTTAAACTTTAATAAATATTAATCCTACGGATTTATGAAAAACTTTTTAGCCCACACTATATGAATGATGGGAGATTATAAATCCAAGATTATATCAAGATAGTACGAAACAAATGAGTGTATGTAAAAGCTGTCAGAATCCAGGGATTTTTACTTTTACTAATTATTTCATAATTTACGAGATATCGAGGAATACGAGAAATATGTGATAACCAAGAGGATTATAAATCAGAGAAATTATTATCTGAGACGAATTGAAGTATCACAGATAGTAAATATTCATATTACGAAGTTAGTAATACGTAACACTTTTAACAACTAATCATGCTATGCCAAAGAAGATTAAGTGTTAATTATAGGTGGACAAGTAATTCCACCTAAGGAGCCATACAACCCATGCATACTAGAATTGGTGGAAACCAAATGGAATCACATACCCATGCAACTAGAACTAGAACTAAGTTAGTAAGAGCAACCAAGCTAGTAACTAAATGGTTGGAGACATAGTTCCATGAATAAGGGAACAAGGACTAAATCAACCATACTTCTTTGACAAACACAACCAAGTTATACTTGACCTTTCATTACCACACTTTTTCATAAAGTAACAAAGCAAGTAAAGTAGCCAATAAACTCTCTCCCTTTGCTTCATTCCATTCGGTAGAATTCAAGAAGGAGGAGAAATAGAAACTTCAAAGTCTAGCTCCTTTCATCCATAAATCCTAGGATTTTTATCATAAATCCTACAATTGTTAACTAAGTTATGGTTAAATTTTCGTAGTCATCTAGCAAGTATTTCATGGTCAAATAAATGATCAAATATGAACATGAATAGTAATGAATAGTAATACTAAATGTGTTCTTGGTGTTTTCTCTTGAGATCAAAGCTTCTAAGGCAAGAACAAGCACCCCAAGGATATTAGACTCTAGCTAAGTGTCGTTAAATCTTCAAGAAGGTATAAACACCCTCCATCTTTGAGATTTTAGTTGAAGTTGTATGAAGTAAAAGTTAGTATGTGAATGAATGTAAAAAGCATGACTAAGATGTTGTTTAGCTAGAATGATGTTTGTGTTGTTGGATGATTTTGTGAAGTAGTATTGGTCAAGAGTTTTGAAATGAGTAGTTAAATGATATTCCCATAGTAGTATGTTGATGATTGAGCTTAGTTATGAATGGATTCCACTTGGTTGAATCCGGAAAACGTTACGTTTATAGTCGTCGTAATGTCCGTTTATTTTTAGACTTATTTTGGACTATAAACCCAAAATGAAAAGTCAGACCTTATCACCACTGACCTTGCATAGATCTTATTTCATAGTTTGTTTTGACACTTGAATCATGTTATTCCGATTTACGGTTTAGGAGAAAAGCTGGTTTTAGTGGAGGTGACTATAATGTCCAAACTGCTGCGAATTACTCCCTTTGTAAATATAAACGGACCCTTTAACAGTTGTCAAAAATCATGAAAATTGGAGGATAAATAGTTTCGACATGGTTAAGGACTCTGCAAAATTTCATAAGCAGATGTTAAATTTTTGATTTTATAAAAATGTTGAAGCTTAAGGAGGTACAAGTGAGACTTCTTAAGTGGTTACTTGGAAAGTGGATTTTGAAATGACTAAGTAAAGTGGAAATTGAGAATGGGACATGGACTAAGTGTTTAACTTAAATGATTAACATGTGTCCTTAGGATTAAACGAATCTAGAATGAGACATTTAATCGTGTCAGAAGTTTGGTTCGTGTGTGCGTTTTAATGCAATAGTTGAGTTACGTAAGTAACTAATCGTACGTTCAATTTATTTTATAGATCGTCTGACATCCTCACAGAACCCTATCACCCCAAGGACACCAGACAAGTTTTCCTAACCTTATACTTTTAATATCAAAATGTTATATCCTTGATCTTGCATATGAAATTAAAGTATGCTTATGCAAGTTTTCAAAATCTATACCTTATGTTCTACTTTTGATGTTGTGATATAATTGTTGAACTAAACAATTTGAATTGATTTAACTGTTGTTAATCTTTCACAAATGTTTTTGGTTTATATGCTATAAGGTGTTATAGATATATGCTGGTGTATATATATAGAGGCTCTAAAAGTAGAGCGGGTTTCGTATTTCCGAACATAGACCGGGAGTCAGAAAGTTATTTTAAATACAGTTGTAATCCGGGAGATGCCGGAGGTAGATTATTTTAAAATAACGTTTATAAATATTACAATGAATATATTATATTCTTCTTTTGATAAAAGAATTAAATAGAGTTAATAAATATTATTTGAATATTTATTTAATTAATGAATATTATTCTGAATATTCATTTAAAAAGGGTTTTATTAGTTGTTTATCAATTAATAAATATTATTCGAATATTTATTTAATTAATGAATATTATTATGAATATTTATTTAAAAGGGATTTCATTAATTGTTTATCAATTAAAAAATATTATTCAAATATTTATTTAATTAATGAATATTATTATGAATATTTATTTAAAAGGGATTTCATTAATTGTTTATCAATTAAAAAATATTATTCAAATATTTATTTAATTAATGAATATTATTATGAATATTTATTTAAAAGGGATTTCATTAATTGTTTATCAATTAAAAAATATTATTCAAATATTTATTTAATTAATGAATATTATTATGAATATTTATTTAAAAGGGATTTCATTAATTGTTTATCAATTAAAAAATATTATTCAAATATTTATTTAATTAATGAATATTATTATGAATATTTATTTAAAAGGGATTTCATTAATTGTTTATCAATTAAAAAATATTATTCAAATATTTATTTAATTAATGAATATTATTATGAATATTTATTTAAAAGGGATTTCATTAATTGTTTATCAATTAAAAAATATTATTCAAATATTTATTTAATTAATGAATATTATTATGAATATTTATTTAAAAGGGATTTCATTAATTGTTTATCAATTAAAAAATATTATTCAAATATTTATTTAATTAATGAATATTATTATGAATATTCATTTAAAAGGGGTTTTATTAATTTTTTATTAGTTAATAAATATAATTTGAATATTTATTTAATTAATGAATATTATTCTGAATATTTATTTAAAAAGGGTTTTATTAATTGTTTATCAGTTAATAAATATTATTTTAATATTTATTTAATTAATGAATATTATTCTGAATATTCATTTAAAAAGGGTTTTATTAATTGTTTATCAGTTAATAAATATTATTTGAAGATTTATATTGAACTAAAAATTATTTAAGGTCTTGGATGATTTATTAAAAATATTTCTAACCTTCGTAAAATTTATTTAAATATAGTGAGGTTTCCCTAATATTTATTTATATTCTATTTTATTTTTTTATTAAGAATAAAATATTTTCGGACTTATCAAAAATAGGGAACTCAATCTAGGAAGTAAAAGGTGATTTAATTTACCAAAAGCGGTTTATATGGTTTTCATTCCCTAATAAATGATATCAGTTGGCGGAGGTCAACACACCTTTATGGTGAGAGAACTGCCACGATTATTCTGACAGTACCCATTCAGAGTTTTGTGAATCTATTAACAAGTATTATCTACTTGGGGAACTAGGATTAAATTTCGATTCTAGGTTTACAGATTGTTCCATTCAGAGTTTGTGAATATATTAACAAGTATTATATACTTGGGGAAACCAGGATAAAATTCCGGTTCCAAGTTATAGATTGTTCCAGTGGACTAGGAGATATAGTGTAAGAGGCCGAGTGACGCACGGTCCAACACTTTGGCCCATATGCGGTCTAGGGTGATTCCCAATAATGTAGAGAACGCCGTGGCTCCCCCTCCTACATGTAGAGAAACGATGAGAGCTGCCGTATGTTATAATTGATCATCGTGTACGTACGGTAGAAGCATGATGGAATGCTCCAGTTATAGTCTCATCTTCCAATTAGAATTGTGCTGCAACATCGTAATGAAAGACTAGGAGCTGATTTACCGATGGTGTTGTCAGTGGTAGATATCTTGAGATCTTCGTACTCATTCAAACTACTTTGACAAAAAGTTTATTTTGCAAACACATAGATTACGTAAAGTGTACACAATAGTGCAGTTTTAAATGATATTTAAAAGAGTATATTTATAGAGTTATATCCTTACTGAGCTATATTGCTCACTCTTGCTTCCTTTATATATCACAACACAACAGGTCGGAAGAATGCCGCGTATGAGACGCACAGCGAGGAAGCACGTGAGAAACGCCCACACATTCCGTATACTTTTATTTGCTACTCTACCTCAGGTAGGGAATATGAGTAGAGTAGGAGTGCAGTTTTTTTGGTATGCATTATCTATAAGTATGACTTATGTAAGCTTATTAACAAGAACAAACGTTAAGCGAATAATATTATTTCAAGTAGGAACTGTATTGATTTCATAAGTTTAGTACTTTCTCTTTTGGCGTTGTAATAACTTATACTCTAATGGATCATATGACTTATATTTATTAATTTTGTTCTGAGACTATAATCAGTGTATGTATATGAACTGTGGGGTCACTACAGGTAAAGGATAATTTAAGTATTAAGTGATAAAAAATGGACAAAGAAAGTGTGATGGCCCAGATCTCCGACCCCGGATCTTGGGGCATCAAAAGAGGGAACCTGAAAGACCTAGATCAGGAGATAACAAACAGACTAGATATAGACAACAAAATCCATGTTTTCACTGTAAAAGTTTATGGCATTCTATAGACACCTGTAAAGAATATCATAGTTTGTATTTCAATTACTATGAAGTTTTGCCTCATTTAAATAAAACTCCAGTTTTTTTCTAATTATTTTGTTAAATAAAAATATGTGGTAAAATCTGATAGAAGAAAGACAAACTCTGAATATGCAAACTATGTTAACTTAAACTCTGATAAAATTGCTTCTACTGTAAAAGTTAATTTTAAAAAGAAATGACCCAAAATTTTTTGGGTCCTCCAAACCACTAATTAAGTTTCATATATGATTACAGGGAAACACGAAAAACATCCTAGTAATTGATAGTCGATGTTCTGCACACATGACTGGAAATAAATCATTGCTTTCAGAGTTTGAGGAGAAGGCTGGCCCAACAGTATCTTATGGAGATGGCAACATAGCAATAACACTAGTATATGGCAATATTATGATTGGGAATGTCATCATTGAAAATGTAGCTGTGGTTGAAGGACTCAAGCACAATCTCTTGAGTGTGAGTCGAATGAGAGACAGAGGTTATTCTGTGGAGTTTCATGAAACACATTGTGAAGTCAAAAGCAAAAAGGCTGGTAAAGTGGTTCTCATTGGTCACAGACATAACAATCTATTTGAAGCTAGCTTGGAGGTAAACTCTTATGGTCCCTTAATTTGCTTACTTGGAAAAGCATCATCTTTGGAAAGCTGGAATTGGCACAAGAAGCTGTGTCACTTGAACTTTGCGAATATAAATGAGTTGGTCAAGAAGGATCTAGTAAGAGGTTTTTCCAAAGTTCAGTTTCATCCTGACGGACTCTGTAATTCTTCTCAGAAGGCAAAACAAAAGAAGACATCTTTCAAGAGAAAGACTAAAAATTCTATTGAAGAACCTTTTAATCTATTGCATCTTGATATGTTTGGCCCTGTCAACATAATGTCTATTAGAAAGAAGAAATATACTCTGATGATAGTAGATGACTACACAAGATTTACCTAGGTGTATTTCTTACACAAAAAGGATGAAACAGCTAAGATCATTTTTGATCATATTGCCATGATTGAGAATGGATCACCACTCAAGGTAAGGATTCTAAAGAATGACAATGGAATAGAGTTTAAGAACTCTGCAATAGAGGAATTTTGTTCATCTAAAGGAATCACTCAGCAATTCTCAGCACCTAGTACCCCTCAACAAAACATTGTAGTTGAAAGAAAGAACAGAACTCTCATTAAAGCTGCTAGAACAATTTTAGAAGGAGCAAAGCTTCTTACTTACTTCTGGGTAGAAGCTGTGAATACTGCATGCATCACTTAGAATTGTACCTTGATAAATAAGAATGGAATGACTCCATATGAAATGATGAAGAGAATGAAGCCAAATGTGAAATACTTTCACATATTTGGAACCAAGTGTTTTATTCTTAAACACATCCTGAGTAGTTGAAAAATTTTGAACTCAAAGCAGATGAAGGAATTTTTTTGGTTATTCCACAACCTCCAAAACTTCATCAAAGGCATTAAAAGTGTTTAACCTGAGAACCAAGGTATTCATGGAATCTATACATGTCTCTTTTGATAAAATAAAGATAGCAGGATTACATGATAGAGAAGCTCAGAAATCTCTAAGTTTTAATAATGAATTGCTTAAAGGTCAACAAGACACATACTCTGATGATTCAAACTCTGACTCTCTAAACTCTGATGAAAATAACACAGTAATTGAAGATTCTGCACATGTTGAGGGGGAGCAACATCAATCTTCTACTTAAATTGCAGAACCAACCTCAATCATTAAAATCTCAAAGTCTGACCAACCTTTGACAAAGACAAAATCTGAGAGGTCAAACTCTGATCAATCAAATTCTAAAGTAAGTACAACTTCAGGGGGAGGATCAACATTCATTGAGGAATCATACTATGAAGGCACAGATCATGGGGGAGCATCTAGCTCGAGAAATATTCCTCATCCAAGGAAATGGACCAAAGATTCACACCTGACTTGATAATTGGTGATCTAGAAAGTGCAGTGCAGATAAGGAAAGCTACACAGAATGAATGTCTCTATCATAGTTTTCTTTCTTAAACAGAGCCAAAACAAGTTGAAGATTCTTTGAAGGATGCAGACTGGGTTACTACAATGCAGGAAGAATTGAATGAGTTTGAAAGAAATGAGGTTTCGAGTCTTGTTCCAAGACTAAAGAATAGATCCATTATTGGCACAAAATGGGTATTCAGAAACAAGATAGACTCTGATGGAATCATAAAAAGGAACAAAGCAAGACTAGTTGCCAAAGGCTACTCTCAACATGAAGGTATTGACTATGATGAAACCTTTGCACCTGTAGCTAGACTTGAAGTAATTAAGATCTTTCTTGCTTATGTTGCACATAAGAAGTTCAAAGTATTTTTACCATTGATAAAACCTTGTTTTATAGAAATCAGGCAAAGGACTTGTTACTAGTTCAAATATATATTGATGATATTATATATGGATCTACTAATGAAAAACTCTGTGAAAGATTTTCAAAGCTAATGCAGTCCAGATACCAAATGAGTATGATGGGAGAGATGAGCTATTTATTGGGCTTGCAAGTGAAGTAGACTCATGAAGGCATTTCAATAAGTCAGTCAAAATATACAAGAAATCTCCTTAGAAAGTTTCAAATGCAAGACTCTGCATCTGCTACAACTCATATGGCTACTACAACTAAGTTGGATCAAGATATTGGTGAGCCTGTAAAGATAATAACATAGAGAAGTATGATTGGTTCACTTCTTTATTTGACTGCTAGTAGACCAGATATTATGTTTGTAACTTGTCTATGTGCTAGATTTCATACAAATCCAAGGGAACCACATTTGATTTTTGTTAAGAGAATTTTTAGATATCTCAAGGGAACCATCAATCTTAGTTTATGGTATTCTAGAGAGTCTGACTTTAAACTTATAACCTATTCAGATGCTAATTTTGCAGGATGTAAAATAGATAGGAAAAGCACAAGTGGAAGTTGTCAATTTCTAGGTGGAAGAATTGTCTCATGATTTAGCAAGAAGCAGAATCAATTTTAACATTAATAGCAGAAGCAAAATATATAGTTGCAGAAAGTTGTTGTGCTCAGATCCTATGGATGAGAAATCAACTATTGGACTATGGTTTGAACTTCACAAAAAATCCCATTTATTGTGATAATCAAAGTGCTATTGCAATGACAGGAAATCCAGTTCAACATTCTTTGACAAAAAATATCAGCATCAGATATCATTTCATAAGGGAACATGTCATGTAAAGGACAATTGAAATGCATTTTGTTCTAACAGATTAACAATTAGAAGACATATTCACAAAGCCTCTGTGTGAAGAAACATTTACAAGATTGGTTTCTGAATTGTGAATGTTGACAAGCGGCTCAACTCTAAACAACAAGTAGCCGACATAAATCATTAATTAAACTCATAAAAGTGTCTCAGACTCATAAACTCTGATGACCTCAAATATCAGTATTTATGGTAAACTCTGTCAGAGCATGTAGTAAACTTTGTCAGAGAATGTAGTAAACGCTTATCTCTGGAGCGTCTAATCTCTAATATGGTAAACTCTGTTCAAGTATGTGGTAAACTCTGTCAGAGAATGCAACAAACTCTAATTCATGGAGAGTCTAATCTCTGATCTCAGTCTACAAGTCAAACTCTGAATTATTGTTATTTGTTTTACAAATAAATAATTGTTATTGATTATTTTATATGACATCATATTTAATTCTGTGATGTCATATTTGTTAATCTCTAATTGGAGTAACTATGATTGCGCGTGTCTGTCACGAAAAACGTTTCATCTTTATACACAAATACAGACATATATGTTGTCTTCTGAGAATTGCACTACTCATTACTCATCCTATCAGATTATGCCATGTGTCCCACTAAGGGCTAAAAGTTAATTGCGAGGGAAGGGTTAATTCATTTGTATTCTTAATTTAAATTTCATCTATATCTTATTCTATCTATCTCTTTCTCGTACTCTCAAAACCCTAATCTTCCACACCTTCATATCACCGTATCATTGGCATCTAAGGGTATTTCCTTCAAGGACTACACATTTATTACTACTAAATATTCTGCTTTTCTTGATAAAGCAGATGCTCCTTGAGATTTTCATGTCATCCAGGATTTTCTCTCAAACAGTAGCATTGGGTATGATCTACAAACACCCACTGACATCTCCGCATAAACTCTGGTGATGATATGGTCCACCGCCAATTTAACAATGCCAGTGATGAAGAGGAACCGATCATCACTTTTCAGTATAATGGTCGTTACTCAATCACTCCTGAGGTAGTTCGTCAGGCTCTTCATCTTCCTGAGGTTGAAGCATATGATGATATTATTAATGATGATCACATCAGAGATTTCCTTAGAGAAATAGGCTATAGAGGAAGCCAATCAAAATTGGGGAGCCTCACAGGGTCAAATCTGTGAAGAGAATGGAGTTTCTTCTTCGATTGAGTCACCAGGGATTTTACTGCCAAGTGCACAAACATTCATGTCATCCCTCAACTCTCTCAACAAATTGGGTACTTTCTGACCCATAATTTATATTTTAATTTTCCTTGTGTATTAATTAGACAGTTATCTACTAAAATTAATGATAATGAACATACTATCTACTATGGTATATTTTTACAGTTGATTTTTAGTCATCTATTACCTGATATTAGTTTTGAAAATGAGAAGAGTTTGCCTAGTTTTAAAATGAATAAAAGGCTTTTTGCTGACTTGAAAAAGAAGGATGTCAAGAAAGAAAATGAAGATATGTTTCCTAGGTTGTTTTATCCCACATGGGTCAGGATTTTACTGAATCAGAGAATGCCTATTGTGTATGGGAGGGAGTTTCTTTTTGTGATTGAAAATCAGAGTTTAGCCCAATCTGGTTCCAACTCACCCACCAAACACTAATACACAAACTCTGTCAACCTATGTTGTCTACTACAAGACTTCAGTTGAAAAACACACCTCTCAAGCACAGGGCCCAGGCCTCAAAAGAAAGGGCAGATCAGTTTCACAGTCTCCTCACAGAAAAAGGAAATTAATTGATGAGCACACAGACTCTACTGACAGTGATGAAGGTTCGGTATTTCCAATGAATAAATTTGTTCAACTAGCCTCTGATGTTCCTCCTGCTTCTTACATGAAACCATTTCATGTTAATCCTATCTCAGATCCTACAAAGAAGATGAGAAGACTAGTTAAGGCCTTAAACTCTGATCCACTAAACTCTGATCCAGTTAAATCCTTAAACTCTAATCTACTAAACTCTAATGTTGTTATGAAGTCTGGTGACTCTGCATTGCCTGATCAAATAAACAGTAACATCGGTGGAATTGAGGTAGATGGTGATTATGAAAATACCAATCGAGAAGAAATTGATGAATTGGCTGAAATGGATGATAAATCACTTCATGTTAATTCTTTTACCAGTCCTATAATCTCCTTGGGGGTACTTCGAATGAGGTACCAAGTAAAGATAAATAGGGAATAGGGGTTGACAATGATATTTTTGATGAGAAATGCTGGGATAAAAATGATGATGACAATCCTTGTATTCAAGATGATCCAGCATCTTCTAATGTTCTAGTCATAATCTCTGATTCTCCTATCAAATCTCTTCAACCTATAATCAAGAAGATCTCATATGAGAGAATGAGAGAGTTAGCTGAAGAAGTAAAGAAAGAAATGGCTGCTCAAAAATCTCAACCATCTCCAAACTCTGATACTACCAAGCTTTTCTTCAGAAGGAAAAAGAAGAAGGTTTCCCTTGGCCTTGACACACAAGAACCTACTTCTCAATAAGGAGTAATAGTCTCTGACAGGCCAGCATACAAGAACCTGTTAATCAAAGTTCAACAGAAGTCACTTTACCAGCAGATGAATCCAATTTGGATTAGGGGTACAACCCAGAAGAACCTTCAAATCAAAGGGTTGAAGAAGTTGTTAAGGCCCTAGCCACACAAGAACCATTCAATCAATGTTTAGATGCATGCACTCAAACTCTGACTTAAGATCTTGTTGTTGCTGATGTTGAAGGACAAACTCTGGCAGAGTCTAGCACACAAGAACCTTTACCTCTAAGTGGTGAAGTAGCTACTGAACAGACTCTGGCCACACAAGAACCAATCACCAACTTTGTGATTGCAGACCACAATATATAAGTGCAGCCAAACTCTGATTCTACTGCTGCAACTACTGAGAAATCAAGCTCTAATGTTAATCCGTTGGCACTATCTGATGCAATATTGGTGCGACCTCTTTCTACAAAGCCATTGGCCACTCCATCAGACTCTACAAATGCTCAAAGTATACACTCTAACTTTTCTTTAGAATTTACATACTCTTATAGCATAACTTCAGAATTTATATTCCATCTTTTACTGCTGGAATGACTATGGATAGTCCTGAAAAGGAACCCTCTACTCATGTAATCACAGATCTCCTTTCTCAGCCACCTCTTATTTCTGTAGGTCATTGTGATTTGAGCCTTTCTTGTGAGACTGAGGTAAAATGTGTGATGTGGGATGTAATGAGATTACTTTAAAAGAAAAGAGTGTCTTAGGGTGTTCTATTCCTTGTGCATGTACTCAGAGTATAAATGAAATAGGCTCTGCTGCTCAACTTATCCCTCAATCTCTAAACTCTGAGGTGTCAAACTATGATGTTATTGCAAATAGTGAAGATGCAAACTCTGACGATTCCACTCCTAACTTTGAGGATGAACAAGTCACTGATATTTTTATTCCTTACACTCAGTGATACAACTCCAAAAGATGGCCTCTAGATGCTTTTGATGCTCATGACAGATTGAGGATGAAATATCTTGATTATTGTGTTATTGTGAAGTTGAAGGGTGAGAATGAACTTGCCCTTATTACAGAAGGTGTAAGGATGAGTAACATCAGGAGTGAACCATCTGGTGCAGATATTTTGAAATCTAAAAGGCAATCCATCTGGGGCATGACCTGGAAAGATGAAGACATTTCCTGGCCACATGTTCATGCTCTGATCCAGAAAGCAGACTCTGAGATAAACTCTGATGAAATGAAGATTATTCTCAAAGTAACCACTGTGTTGACTAAGGGTCTTCACAGTGAAGTTCATAATCTTCAGGAGCATGTTGATAAGCAAGGTGCTTCTATTCAAGGTGTTATTTCCAAATATCAACTATCCATGGAGTCTAAAATTAAAGTTGTTTCCACTAAGCAAGAAGCCTTGGAAACTAAAGTTGACAAAATTGCTACTGTTGTGACCTCTATGCAAACTATGTTGCATACAATTGCAGGCATACTGACTATTTCTTTTGATGTGAGAAAGGGGGAGAAAGTAGCCAAGGACAAATGCAAAGTGCATACTATCTCAAACTCTGATGACAAACCTGAAGGTGGTGGTGATGGCTTAGTTGATAAAAGTCAAGGAAGTCATAAGGGTGGAAAGATTATACAAACTCAAACTCTGACTGATCAAAATCTGATTCCCTCAGGATCAGGAAAAGTTTAAGATAGTCAACAAACTCTGATGGAGCTTGATCTTGTAGATGATATTGAACAAATTAAAAGGGATGAAGAATTGGCTAAGAGGCTTGTAGAGGAAGAGAAGCCTGAAAATATTGAAGAGAGGAACAAGATAGATGCAGAACCGGCAAAGAAGCTCTTTGAAGAAGAATATCCAGGATTGGATCCAGTTGCTGCAGAGGAAGAAATGAATAATTATGCAGGAAACTACATTTCTTCCAGGAGGCACTAATGTTGAAGATGAGGAAGAAAAACAAAAAATTCTGGTCAGGAGGAAATCTTCTGACTTATTGTGGACAAGGTCTGAAACTCTGACTCTGGATGTTAGACTTGGAAAAGATAAGGGAGGAATTGGATGTTCACAAGCCAAGCTCTATAGAGGAGAAGCAAATGCTTTTAGAGATCCTTATTCTCTGAAGGAAAAACCTAAAAAAGATCTGACTCAAGATCACTTGGACAAGGTCATTGTTGTTCATTTGGTTAAGGATGCTTTTGATAGTAATGTTCCTAAGGAAAAGCTTTTGTATTTTCTAGAAGATGGAAGAGTCTTGAAATTGGTTGAAGAAGATTTGGCTCATAAGTCATCAAAGGAACTTGAATATGTTCTTTGTTTTTAAATGATGAGAATGAGACAAAAACTAAATGGGTGAAAATTCTAGAAGGTGCAATCGCTAGCAAAAGGAAAACTGAAAGCTGATAATGATAAACTCTGATGAAGAGTACAAGCCAAAGTACATGCTTGAGGATGAAACTGAAAAGGAAATGTGAAAAGGAGATGGAAAAATCAAAATGATATTTGGTATTCCTACTCTTGTTCTAAATCCAGGTGGTCAAAAAGCTTGTTGCATTATTATGGATGAAAGAATGGAGAGGTCACCAATCTACAACTTAAGGGCTGTTGTGTATCAAATTGATGACTCTGGTGAGCAGATAAAGGAAGTAAAATCTCAACTGATGAAATTGTTGAAGGCAGCTGAAAAGAAGTTAATTGATGACTTTCTAGTAGGAAACCTTTTTTACATTAGGGTATAAAAAGGCAGGTTAGATAAATTCTGATACATTTGTCTTAGAAGTTTATGGCATCATAAGTTCAAATTTATTTTTTACTGCATAAAGCATAAATTAGGGGAGATTGTTAGATATGAAGAACTTATGAGATCAGAGAATGCTGAATCAGAGTTTACTGAAGATGATTAGAGTTTAGCTGATGGCATTAGAGACTAGAAGTGGTCAATAGAGTTTATTCAATCAGAGTTTGCTAACCAACAGAGTCTATGCTGATCAGAGTTTAGTTCGACAAATCAGGAGATGATTGGAGATAAAGAAGAAGTGTTCAAATAAAAGTCTGTTGCCTTTATGGAAGCTATATTTTATGAAGATAATGATGGAAATCGTATATTTGTATTTATTGATCATTATCTTTGTTGTAATTAGATAGGTAGTTGTGTACTATATAAACACAAGATTAGGTTTATAAGGATGTATCATTCAATTTATCATCTTTCTCATAACCTAGCAGCTCTTAAAAACTTTTTTTTTCTTGAGAGAGTTTTGTACTAAGTTCATCAAAATTAATACAAAGCAGTATTTATTTTATATACTTGTGTTCATAATCCATTGTTTGGTACTATTATATTCAACCCCCCTTCTATAATAGTTCATTATCTGGGTAATAAATCTAGTTAGATATTCTGATGTTGATTTTACTGGGTGCCGAGTTGTTAGAAACATCACCTCTGGTAGCTGTCAAATCCTTGGATAGAGATTGGTGTCATGGTATAGCAAGAAGCAATAATCAGTTTCAACTTCCACGGTTGAGGCTGAATATATAGTTGTTGGAAGTTGTTGTGCTCAAGTGCTTTGGATAAGAAATCAGTTAAGAGATTATGGACTAGTTTTGGAAAGAATTCTTATCATGTGTGATAACACTAGTGCTATATCCATTGTTGCAAATCCAGTGAATTATTCAAAGACAAAGCACATTGATGTAATGTATCATTTCTTAAGGGAACATGCAGAAAATGGTGTGATTGAATTATTCTATGTTCCTACATAAAAATAGTTGGCTGATATATTTACTAAACCACTAGATGAAGCCACAATTAACATGTTGGTTAGTGAGATTGGGATACTAAATTCTTCTTGCTAATGGCTACATAAATATATATCACCAACTGTTACAACAATTACTTCACAGACATGAATTCTCAATGATTTATCTAAGTGAAGTAAACTGATGTATATTTATAAATATATCAATCATATTGTTGTACATTGTTTCTGAAAAATTAAAATTGTAGCTTAGAACTATTTTCATGTTCTAAGTAAACCAGAAAAGAATTATTATATTTGTGCATCTTTAAATAACAAGTGTGATATTCAACTCTGCAGGTATATTTAACATATACATTTTTCTTTCCAGATTAAATTAATTTGATTTGAATTTAGTCTGAAAAATGTGTGTTTTATAAATTTTTCTTACTTTATTTTCCAAGTGGAAATAAAGTAAACTTTCAAAACTTGAGTTTGTGATTAAGTTGTCATTCTTTTCTGACTTCTCGATTAGGTACAATTCTTGAGTTCTCGATTAGTCTTAAATAGGGTTCCCGAATCATTCTTTAGTGAGTTCTCGATCAATTTGGTATTTGAGTTCTCGATCACTAGAGTTCTCGGTCAATTTCATACTAAGTTCTCGAATGATTTAGTTCTTGAATGGTTTATTTCATTTTATTGAACTCTCGATTGTTACACTTCTTGAATATACATATAAATAAGAGTTCTCGATCAAATTCTGGCAGTTCTCTACTAAAGAAACTTTATTCATCTTCTGAGTTCTCGATCATTCAAAATCGATTACAATTCTAGTCGAGTTGTCTAAGTCATATAAATAGCAAAGTGGATCTAACATTTCATTTCTACACTTAATCACAAACTCAAAGAACTCTTTACTCTCAATAGTTATATTCGAACTCTCTTGCTTATTTTTTCTAAAACCTTCATTTCTTCACTCCTCTTTCTCTACACATTACTCTAATGGCATCTTCTAGCTCCATCCGTGCAGTTGAGGTGTATGTTATTCCAGAAATCAAATTTCTAGCTATTGCCAGAGATGTGGATGTTAAGCCTCAGTATAAGTGCTTTACCAAATTTCTCATTGAATCATACCTAAAGGATGCTCTGTTGAACAACCCACCATTATAGTTGGTCATACTTGAGCAGTTCTGGAATATTGCAAATTGGGAGGAGGTTGTTTTGGAGAACGAGAGCTCCAAGATTCTAGTAACCTGCAAGATCCAACAAGAGAACATCACATTTGATGAAAATGATGTGAATGCAAGTTTGTCTCTTCCAACAGAGAACCATGACAAGGTGCCAACAGAATTTGAGCTGGAGGACTTCATGGAGTTTATCAGGTACTCTGATGAAATCAAGCTGAGGAAGCTCAACAAGAAGTTTATTTAAAAGGAGTTGTAATTCCTATTTGACACACTGCCGAGGGTCTTCACCTGCAGGAAAACAAAATTTGATCAAATAAGCTCAGCTGCCTTAAAGTTGGCCTACTCATTGGCCCACAACCAGAAGCTCAATATAGGTAGGCTCATTCTTGGGGAGCTCATAACCAGGATTGCCAAAAGAAGTAATGAGATTTTCTTCCCTTATTTTATTCAATCAATTCTCAATTATAAAAATACCAATTGGATTGAACTACTTGGGATGAACAGAAATAGAATTGTCTACTCCAAGTCCACGTTAAAAATCATTTTTGCTACATTGGACATGAGAAGCACAGTGAATGTACCTCTTCAAATCACACATCATATGATGAGTATATTTGAAGGGTATCTACTAGTGCAGCCCATATATGGTTACTTATTTTCAGTAGAGAGTTGCATGGTTGCAGAAGTACCTAATGCACCTAACCCAGGAGATCTTAACCCAACTGAGTCCATTCTTTCAAATCCCCTAGATTTTAGTGAGTCAACTTCCACATCCTCTCAACAGGGTGTGGTTGAAAAGAAGAAAAGGAGAAAACATGTTTCAAAGAAAAAGATAAAAGTAGTTATAAAAAGTGTTGAAGAATCTCACTCAGATGAGACACATATGGAACCTCTCAAGAGGAGAAAGAAAAGTAAAGAGGTTACACCAGACCACTCTACATCTTCCCAACAGGGTGTAGAGGTTACAAAGGGACTACACCTGCTACTAGGTATAGTTTCTCAACAAAGTGCATCTATTGAAATTGGGAGCCAGCCCACTCCACTCTGTAAAGAGTTTGCACCAGCATAAGAACTCACTCTTGTTGCTGATAGAAGTATAGTTGAAAAGGAGACACAAGAGCATATAGGAATGTCCATTGAAACTTCCCCATTTTCTCAGGAGGGGTTGCCAACACTCATCACTTCTCAAAATATTTTTTTTCTCTCCTCAAATTTCTTCTCAACCAATTGTTCTATCCAAACACAAAAGGTTGTTGATCACCAGAAATCTAATCCTCCTGGTGAGCCAATTTCAAGTGACTTGGTGCATGACACCTTTCTCACCACCCAGGACATACATCTAGATGGTGAGGGAATATATGATGGGGTATATCCTGATGACACCATCACAACCACAGAGGTTCCAGAAGTTTTTACTTCAGACTCTGTGGGGGCTAGAGTTACATCACCCATTAGTCTCATTAATGAGCATTTGGAAACCATGTCTTCACAGACATTGGGAAATCTGGGGGACCTTCACTATATGTAAATGGCATCCCCTGGACAATCTTCAGTTATTCAAATGTTGTTTCCTAGGGAGAAATCACATATTCATCCAGGATCTTTGGAATCATCTGAGAAATTAGATTAGGAAATTGATACAGAGGGGACCACTGTAACAAATGGTCCTAGCTCTCACTTCATGTCACAATGGCTAAAGCCTGTGCAACATGGCAGTTCCTCAGGACCATCTACTGATGGGTTACTTTCTGAGGATAAATTGAAAGAACTTTATGGGGATTAGATGGATGGCTTCTATCACATTACTCAACAACTTCTGACTGCGCACCTGTCAAATCAAGATTATGCTGCTATTCTGTTGGAATATACAAAGGATCAGGAGGAGATCAAGGACAAAAATGAGCAAACGGCTGAAGAAGAAGAAGCAAAGGTATATGTTTGGTTGGACAAGAGGCAAACTATGAGCATGGAGGAGATGATGCAGTAGATGAGGGAGAAATATTTGACTTCTCTTGGATCATGTGAAAGGACCTTCACTCCCTCTACAATCTATGATGTTATCCATGAGGCTTCCAAGGTACAACTACAAGCCAACCAATACCTAGCCAAGGGCCTCTATTCTGAAATTGAAGATCACAGAAGAAAGATGGAGAGCAGAATGAACTCAATTGCTGAAAAGTTCATGCTTAGTGGAATGCATGCTCCTAGATCTGAGTCATCATTGGCAAGGCTCCACATGAAGGAAATGAATGATAACGTGAAGAAGATGGAAAATGACTTCAAGGAAATGGTTGAGAGTAATGCCAATATGTAATAGACTCAATCAAGGACAAACAACATGGTGGAGGTTCTCTACAAGAACAGGCATGCTGATATACAGCTAAAGTATGTCAAGTTGCATGAAATGACTCCTTTTAAGCATACTCACTCTTCCTTTCTACAACAGCAAGAAGATATCAACCCTAAGGGGGAGGAGATTGAGGCAGTAATGGCAATTCTCAGAAAGGAGGTGTTGAAGCCCTGTGCAGATAAAGAATTCTTGCTTGAGTTAAAGAACCTCATGGCACAAGTCAGGAGTTATGACTGGGATTACAAAAAGATTCTGGAGAATGCCATTATAGCTGTAAGGGGAGTGAAATATGAGAGAAATGGAAAACTATGCAAAGAGCCAGTAGTGTAGATGGAGTCTGACTACTTCAAGCTATCTGTTGGGACATTTCATCAACTCTCATATACTGAATTGGAGTGCATGCACACGGCAGTTGAAACAGTGACCTAGGAAGATGAGGAATTAAACAAATCAGTCTTATGTCCTCTCCTACTTATCTCACTTCCTGAGGCCTACTGTAATCCAGATGGAGTGTTGTATTTGTCTAAAGCAAACAAGCTGGCAAACTTCATGCTCTCCAAATACTTGAATCAAGGAAACAGAAACCAAGTCATGGGTCTAATTGATCTACTTGAAACAAGCCTGGTAAACAGGAAGAAAACAAAGTGATTTTGGAAAAATTGAAGAAATTCATAAATGATCAAGTGCCAAACTTTGTAAATTGAAGAATTGAAGAGGAAGAAGAAGGATGATGAAGACAAAGGTCAGGGAAAGAAAGACAACAAACCTGCACCTAGGAGTGATAAGGGGGAATGAAGGAAGATAAGGAAAAAAAAGAATGGAGATGAGAAGAAAAAGAAAGATGAGTCAAACAAGGAGAAGAAGTATGAAAGGAAAAACTCATCCAAGCAGTAAGTTGTTGGTACTCATACTAGTGTACCTATCCAATTTCAGGACACTAATATGACTCCAACAATTTTTGAAACTGCTAGAATCCCAAAATCCAAATCACTAAAAAGACATTTTGTCAAGGTGACTTCCAATAGAGTGATAAGGAAGGAAGTAAAAGGAAATCAACTCAAGAGTTTAAAGTCATGTCAAAAGATCAAGGTCAACACTGCCACAGGAACAAAATTTAAGAAATCTACTAGTTTATTGCTAGTTAGATGTCCTAAATGGAGAAAGCAGCTCATTGTTCCCAACAAAGGTCTACCAGTTAAGCCTATCCAAGAGGTTGTTGAAGTTGATAAAGTAAAGATCAAACAACAGAAGGCAGACAGAATTAAAAAGGTTGTAATAAGGGATAAGAGAATGTTTGTGATCACTATTGATGAGGAAGAAAGACCTTTCTATCATGACAACTCAACTTCAACCAATCATGATATTAAAAGAGTGATCAGCCTTTTTGAAAAGAAGTGCATGATAGATAAATTGAAAATGGTTAAAATGGTTGAGTACTTGGCAAGGAAGTACCAAAAGAAAATTGACAAAGTCAAGTACTTGGAAAATATGGAGAAAAGAAGATGAAAGAAGATGAGGAGATAGAGAGATTGTCTGAAGAGCTGAGAAAACAGGGAAAATGCAGAGTATTCAGGCTGATGAATGGAGTAACAACCAAAATTAGACTCAAGTTTGTCATTGATTATCCCCTAAAAACTCTCAAAATTGTTGCTGACATGCTGAAAGATGCAATTCTAATTGAAGAAGTAATGGTCAGACAACAAATTCTTCGGGTTATTGAAGAGATCAACTCCAAGGAGAAAAAAGAAAAGAAAACAAGATATGATCAATTCAAACAACAACAAAAACAATAAAGGTAGGCTTGATATCTTATATTAATTTGTGAAATTGTCTTTTCACAAATTGGGGGAGATTTTTGGACCAAATCAAGCCTACCATATTGTATTTACTTGTCATATTGTAACATTCTAGTACTTATTGTATTAAATAGTGACTTTGTTTATTTAACTATGTACTTGTAGTTAGAAGCTTGTTTCTACTGCATCTCCAAATGTAAATCAGTAATATCAAGAATAATTGTACCCGTAGAAGATTCTATGAATCATGCATTAGGAGAATGAAGATTACATCAAATAAGGAGTTACAAAAGAAATTATTTCTACGACAATTGATCAATAGAGAAGTCACATTGATAGAGAAGTCACAAGTGCAAACTGGTAGAGAAGTCTCAAATGACTCAATCGAGAAGTCTACTCAAACTAGAAGTCAGGGATATGGAGTCATTCGAGAAGTGCAAAGAAATGGTCAATCAAGAAGTCCAGCTAACAAATTGAGAAGTTAGCTAAGGAAGCAATCGAGAAGTGTGTGAAGTGAGTCAGTCGAGAAGTCTATGAAATCAAGTCAATCAAGAAGTCTAGCCTGATCAAGAAGTCATCAAAAGAAATATGCAATCGAGAAGTCTAGACATTCGAGAAGTCTCAAGTCAAAGACCAGTCGAGAAGTCTATGAAATCAAGTCAATCGAGAAGTCTAGCCTAATCGAGAAGTCATCAAAAGAAATATGCAATCGAGAAGTCTAGACATTCGAGAAGTCTCAAGTCAAAGACCAGTCGAGAAGTCTATGAAATCAAGTCAATCGAGAAGTCTAGCCTAATCGAGAAGTCATCAAAAGAAATATGCAATCGAGAAGTCTAGACATTCGAGAAGTCTCAAGTCAAAGACCAGTCGAGAAGTCTCACAAGTATTCGATTGAGCATTTCACAGCATGACTTCTCGAAGTGTAATGAAGCTGAGTATTCGAATATTTCAAACATCTATTTTCAAGGATATTTGCCGAAGAATAAGACAAGTAATCTGAAGTATTTTCGTGATCAGGTTAGTCAAACATGTGAAGATAATGACAAGTCTACAATGAAGATTGAAAGGAAAAGAAGACAAAGACAGAAGGAAGAAATCATAATGGAAAAGACTGTCAAAGAACTATGTTAGTTAGAAATAGATAGCAGTCAAATGTAAAGTATTTTTTATCTGTTTCTAGTTTTCTCATAACTATCTAGTGAAAGTATGTGTAAATGAGACATGTTGTCTATATAATATAGAACACGGCTTCACTAGATAGCAGAGAGTGAAAAACTGTATTCATCTGTTTTCCTTGTTTTCTCTCAAGAACAAGAAGATGATAATTACACAAAGATTTTCAGATTGTAGCAAATCATTCTAATATAAAATTAGATTGATAGTTAACTGCGAAGTATTTATTTAATTTCCGCATCTCTAAGATCAACACTGACAAAGGTAATAAAGCTACAATATAAGTTATCAATTCAAACAGAACAAAAAATCAAAGGCTAAACAAAACGATGTCAAACTATACATTCACCCCACGTATAGTTTTGGCTCAACTCATTCCCAACACAATTTTTGTAATAACTCACATCAATCATCAAAGCGAAGTGTTACAAATAATGATTGTCAATGTAAATACAAAGAAATTGTCAAGCCACGGTTGTATGTTATAATCCCAATACACGGAATCTCTTTTCCTATGCCGTAAACTTAATGCTTTCCTAATGGTACGTGGTTGTAATTTGTACCAGGAGGTGCATCAGCTCATTTGGATGTACATAATCGAGGAAAGTTTATAAAGTATTAGAGTCACTTTCTCTCTCACTTTATTTCATCTATTATTATTATTATTATTATTATTATTATTATTATTATTATTATTATTATTATTATTACCGGTAGTTAAAGAATTATAACAGAGGGTCTTTATTTTTATAATGTTAAAACATTCATCCAACCAAGGGTGCACAAGTGCACACGGATTGTCCTAATTGACTGAACCCAACATTCAACCCTCTTTTCCCCATTATAAAACCGTAATATTGAATGGGTTAAAAAAGTTTAAATCGAATATAATGGGTTAAATATGATCGTATGAGTTCTATTAAAACTTTTGTATAATAAATTTTATATTGTTATATATAATATACTACTATATATTATATACTTTCATTAACAAATTTATTATTAAATTTTTTGTGTATATCTGTGTGTGTTTTATCTAATAATCTATTTTATTAAAATTTTGATATTAATCAAAATGAAATATTACTATTAAATTTATAAATTATATGCACATTATAGTAAATTATATATCACGAGTTCCGTTCAAAATTTTCAACAACTGTAGTTTAATTACTAGAATATCTAAAACTCGAATAATCCAATCTATGAATGCCCTACAAGTCTACAACCAACTAAACAAAGATCTAGCGTTTGTTTAGAATAACGTAGTACATATAACATGGTTTGCACATTTGACGATCCGGCTATCCCCTTGGTATGTCATTAATTTATAGAAAGGAGATGTGTGATGCGTAAATAATTATCCTCACTCAAAAAATTTATTTTAATTTATTTAATATAAAATATATTTGATTTTAATTTTATTAAGACAACTTATTTATTTATTTTATTTTTGTTGATATAAAATATTACTTACATATTTCCACTACATTATATATCATACCATATTAAAGACATATTAACGGTTATTGAAACCCTTTAGATTTTGATGATCACACTGTTAGCAAGCTGAAAGCTTGTATATGATATAAAATAGCAAGCTGTTATACATGTACTAACTTGGTTTTGCAGGTAATAGCTTACTGATATGGTTATCAGTACAATATATATTTAAGTACATTGACAGCAAGCTGAAAGTAGGAAAACAGAGTGTTTCAGCAAGCTGACAGCATGGTAACAGGTTGTATCAGCAAGCTGGCACTGGAACGCAGAAACTGTTTGGATAAGCAAGGAAGTCCGAATTTCATGGAGAATTTATAGGATCTTTACTTGTACGAGTCTATCTAATATATATATGGTTATATATTATATTAGAGCTCAGTTTTATCAAATTCAAACAGATTTTAATATTCAAATTAATTTTCCTATTTAATAGGAGTTGGAGTTTGACTAAAACTTATCTTCTAAAACCAACTCTTATCTATACTATATTGAGGCTGATTTCAAACGATTCTATCATCTTATTTATCCTCAATATACGTACTTTTAAATATATATACGTACCTTATCTTAACTAATTCAAACGTTGTAATTTCAACGTTAGTTTTGGTTTGATAAAATCGAATATATATATACAAGTGTGTATAGTTTTTCTCAAAGAAAAGGAAGTGAAGCTAAACTGATTTGAAACATATATACACACTTCTTCTCAAACTTAAAACGTTCTTAGCAAATATCTTTGAGCTCTAGTATTATATATACTTATATATATACGTTAGAGAGCTTATAGTTTGAGTTGTATCTTTATTCACTTGTATTTGTTCAAGGTGTAATTGGTTGTGGCTGGATATTGAGCTTGTGAAACAGGGTTTGGGAACTAGAGAGCTAGAGAAGGCTGTACTAGGGTAGTATAGTGCTTAGAGAGCTAGAGAGTTCAATAGAACAGGGTTTCAGCAAGCTAGTATCAGTTGCAAGGGAATATGGGAGGAATATTATTGTAATCTTGTAATCGTGGTTGGTTTTGATTAATAATATTCTCTCTTACCAGTTGGTAGGGGACCAGGACGTAGACCATAGGAGATTAGGGGTCGAACCTGGCTAAAAGTCTTGGTGTTATTTACTTTTTCTGTACTGCATTGCATATAGCAGCTAGCTGACAGTGTCTGTTAATCAATCTTAGCTAGCTGACAGGCTTAATAACTCGGTAAAATTAAAATTGGTCATTGTTAGCCATAACACCTATTCACCCCCCCTCTAGGTGTGCATTTTCAGTTATTATTATAATTATTAATAAAAATAAATCTAAAATTATAATGATAACACTATAAACAAATATTTCCTCATTCCAAAATAATTTCATGTTTGACTTTCTTATGGTTAAATTAATTAAAATTTGACTGAAAATTATATTTAATATATAATTGAATTTTTTTATAAAATATATATCATTAAAAAGTATATCTATTTATTTTAAAGTGTACTTTTCAATTTTTTGAAATTATAAAAAAAATTCTTATAATTTTTTGAAATGATAAGAAAGTTACCTAAGATGTTTTGAGATTCCTTATTCTCTATATTGAAATAAAGTCCAAATAAACTAATTTTATTAAAACTAGAAATTTAAATTTAAATCAGCTTACTTTTAATGTGATAATAAAAATATTTTTAATTTTGATTTTTCCTATCGATGTATTTTACTATAATTGATGCAATTTTTATTATTTTACTTTCTAATATTTTTATGTAAAATTTATCCTCTTTTTGTTGAAATTCTTATTTTGAGTGGGGGCGTTTTCTCATTTTAACCGTGGGGAGCGGGGGCATTAAACTAAATTTTCATGCATGTCATGGAATTTATTTAAAGTTTTCACAATTTGATTGAAGTGGGGAAGAAGAATGGCAATGTGAATATGAAAGCGAAGTGCGGGGAAAATCAAATTAAATTACTTTATCTTAGAAGTTCATTTTCTTTGAAAATATAATAGTTTTCTTTGTGGTAAAAATATGGAATGAAATAATATTTTAAATTTTTGAGGAAACAGATTAGAATCTAGCAAGTCAAATTCAACTCTTATATATTGAAGTAAAGTGCTCAGTCACCACTACTATAAATATTCGTCATTTTCTTGCAAGATCATGCACAATTTCCACATTCTACTGCAGCCGATCAGCCCCGACTCAATAATTTTGGAGGCGATGTGCAAATTTAAATAATTTATTTTTATTATTTAAAATATATAAAGTTAAATAATAACTATATATTTTAAATATTATATTTATATATATATATATATAATTATATGACGTGTATGAATATTTAAAACATTTAATTTTATTATTTAGAAATCTTAATTTTCAAAAACTTTCTTTATATATTGCATTAACTATTAATAATTTCTTTTTTAAAATTTGAGAAGAAATAAAATTTTATATAAAAAATTCTTCACTAAGAAAATTTATAAGTAATTAAATATCTAAATTACAAACAAATATGTTTTCAGAAAAATAGTTACAAGTAAATATTTTTATATAATATTATTAGTATAAATATTAGGAGAGGCTGTTTGCACAGCTTAATTACCGGTGCAACTCATTGAGTTCAAAACTATCTCAGTTCAGTTCAGTTTACTCCATGTTTCTTTGAATATGAAGATGTAGATCTCCATCAAGAACTCGAGGTCTAGTTGTTTAGAGGTGGAGTAGACTAAATTCGATAACACACGTCCACCGTTTTTTTAACCCTTATATAATATTAAAATAGTGTAATTATGATAATAATATTAACTTTCTTAAGAAAATGACAATTAATTTTATTAAAAGAGTATTATACTATAAAATATAATATTTTAATATAATAATATAATATTATAATTATGACATATTCTCTAAATTCTCACAATATATTATTTATAACGTATCTTATTATCACATTCATCTCCATTCAGCTTCTAACTTAGTTTCTGGGTATGATTTCTTACTTCATTTGTTCCCTTTAATTTCTCTTTTAATTTTACCTAATGCATGTTAGTTTATATATTACGTTAATTGTCATAGAAATTATATACAATTGTATTACGTAAAAATTGTTGTAACATGAAAATATTATGTGGTTGATATTACAATGATGTATGTTTTGTGTTTAATGTATTGAAAAACGTTTAATCACTTCGAATTTATTGTAATTCTTAGTTTGTGTAAATTGATTAAAAATGTGAATAATTAATAATTGTTATAAATATTATTATCATATTTAAAATATTATAATATTTTATATATTATTATAATATTATTTAATATAATTTATCTATTATTTACATTTATTTAATATAATTTATAATTAATTTATATATGTTGTTATAATTGTTATTAAAATTATTCATAAATAAGGATGATGTTCAAATATTTGTTAGTGTAAAATTATTAATCGTAGTTGAAATATGAATTTATTGTGTTGAAAATAGGAAAATTGGAAGATTACGTTAATGTAAATTTCTTTTGGGGTGGAGAAATTATTAGACGAGATGATGATATAAGATATAGTACTAAAGACCCTAAAAGAATGCAGTATATTAAATGGGAAACTTCTTATGAAGAGTTGAAGAAAGTGGTGTATGGATTAATGAACATTAACGGTTCGTCTTGGAATTTGAAGGAAGTGGTGTATGGATTAATGTTGGTGGTTCCACAAGTAGGAGCTTCGAAAATCGATTCCCCCCGTGAAAATGTTGATGTTGATGTGTCTTCCCCATGGGATACAACTACACTCAGTGCTGGCAGAGACTTGACCCTCATCCATGAAAATGAAGAATTTGATGCACATAATTCAAGCAGTGAGGATTTGGATGAGTATGAGGATAACAACGATAACTCCATGGATGACCGAGATGAATTAGAAGAAGTCCCAACGCCTATACATCAATGCCACCATGTAGCTAGGGCACCTTGGTTTAAAAATGAAGAGTACAATCATATTGTGGTGCGATGTGAGTATGGCATGTCTAGTGATTTCGATCCACAACATTCTGAATTATCAGTTTGTTGTATGTTTTGTGAGAAGGAAACCCTTATATCAGCGATAAGGGGGGTTCATATAAAGAGTAACCGGAACTACCAAGTTATAATAGTAATCCAACTCAGTTCATTGCAACTCAGTTCATTGCAAAATGTGTTTACGGTTACTGTCCATGGAGATTAAGAGCTGCTAAAATGGTGAAACACGGTATATTTGAAATCACAAAGATGAGGGGTAATCACACATGCTTGAATAATGAGCCGATACAGGATCATAGGAAGATATCTATAAAATTAATTGTTAGGCTTATTAAACCTCATGTAAGTGAAATAGTATTACAAAATTAATTTGTTGCTAATTGATTTAGTATTTTAGTTGATGTAAATATTTCTAAAATGTGTAACAAGTAATGAAGAGGCCTAATATACCCATCATGACTGTTATTAAAATAGTAAATGATGAATATAATCATCGTGTGAATTATCTGAGAGCATAGAGAGGGAAGCAGACTGCAATAGAGGATGTATATGGAAAATTGAGTATAACTTATGCTAATCTACCTATGTTTTTTACGGCAATGGTACATGCCAATCGTGGGAGTGTTGTTGTGATTGATGCTGTCAGTCATGAAACCCAATCTCAGTCCTTGGTATGCAAACATATTTTCTGGTATTTGAAAGCAATGATGGATGGTTGGGAGCATATCCGTCATGTACTTTCAATTGATGGTACGTTCTTGAAGGGAAGATATAACATATAGTAACGACTTCTACGCAACAACATTAGGTTGTTTTCCTCTCTTATTTGTGATATAGTTAAGACCAACCTTTGTTTAAATGAAACTCAACTAAGACCAATCAAGTGGTTTGGATACATGTCTATTAATTCACGAGTAGGCACCCTAGCACCAACAACAACTAGATCCCGAACCAAACAGTCTGATTCCAAACGGCGATGTTCCCATTCCTGACGAATGCCTGCAAAGTAGTCCACTAGATCACTTTCTCTAAAACTCTGATAATCATCATCCCTTTCTACAATCAACCATTTACCAGCTCTAAATGGATTCATTTTATGTGTATTGACTGAGAAGAAAGTTGTAATGAATTTATAGGGGTTTGTTAGGGAATGTGGTATTATCAATGTAACCAACTAATACTTACTTGGAATAATTAAATATTAACTAAGTAAAACATATTATCATATACACATTGACAGTGTGTTTAAATGTCACTTGTAATAGTATATACAAAAAGTCAAGTAGTTGACAGTAAGTATCAATGGTTATTGTCTTGTACAAATGTAATAAATGATCCATGAAGTAGAAGTTCACAAAGTGTTCATGCACATCATAGATCAAATCATTGATAGTAACATTATGCAAACTGAAGCCTACGATAGCACATTCAAGTAACAGCACCTTTTAGAACAGACGACAACAACTATTCTGTGACAGTAAACTTGGCGGAGAATGAAAACTCTATGACAACAAGTTTTACTGACAACAATTATTCCTTGATAGTAAACTTGGCGGAGATTGAAGAATCGAAGACAGCAAGTTTTCTGACAGTAACTTTGGTGGGGATAGTTGACGGCATATTTGGCGGGATAGTCGACAGCATATTTGGCTGGATAGTTGACAGTACCTTTGGACGACAGCATATTTTAGAAGACTGGCGAGCTTGACAGTAAAATATGCGAAATCAAAGATGTTGTTACTAAAGAGAAGCTAAAGGTTGACAGTAACCTTTTGGTGAAGCTGACAGTCTGTTTCAAGAAGCAGACCAGGTAAAGTTCATTCACTGATTGTTCTTGACAACTCTACCTAGTCTGTCAAGTCTACTAGTGCAACTTGAGAAAAAGCAAGCAAAAAGATGAAGCGTGCTCATGGAGTCAAGAATGTCAAATCCTCTTAGAACAAATTTATCTACAAATGGAATGAAGACAAAATTGAGAAGAAAAAGTGAAGTTTCTATTTTAAGTATTGTCCAGTACACTTATAAGTGAGATATGTGTTTTAATATAAATACACACATCTCACAAACACTTTCCCTTATACAACTGAGCTTAACTTTTCTCAAGCATAGAAACATGAACATTCTCTTGTTATTGTCTCTATTGAAGCTGGAAACTTCTTCTAGACAGTTGTAGCAAAAATAAAAATTAATAAAATTAATTTTTGAAGTAAAACACCTTGTGTCTTTTATTTGCTTACTGTTGTTTGTATTATTGACTTGATTTTATTATATCTTGTTTTGTTGTTAGCAAGATTAGCGATAAAATATCAAGTTGCATTCAACCCCCTCGTCTACAACACACTTTTTGTTTAACAATTGGTATTAGAGCAACATGTTAGATATACATAACCTGAAAAGATCTAAAAATGAGTGCCAGAAAGTAAGCAATATAAAAATACCCACCTTTGACAATACAACCTTTGGAAAAGAAAGATGATGTTGTTCATAAAAACAGGCAACCCACTCTACTCTGGAAGTCTGGGGAATGGTCCCTTCATACCTCAAACATATGTTCCTAAAACCACAGAAGATGGTGAAACAATACCAGCCTACTAGGTTCCTAAAACGGTTTCAGAGTACACTGACACTGAAAAAGAAAAAGTATCTCTAGATGATTGCTTACAATTTATTATCATTGAGGCACTTGACAATGTCATGTACAAAAACATTGTCAACTGCACTAGTGCAAAGCAAATATGGGAAACCATTGAGATACTCTATGAAGGGACATAGGAAGTAAAAGAAAATCAAAGACAGATTCTGGTGTCTCAGTATGAAGCCTTCATGGCTAAACCAAGTGAAGGGTTGACTGAGATGTTTAACAAGCTGATAAATGACTTGCAGCTGCATGAAAAGTTTTATGACAAAAAGGAGGTAAACATGAAATTCATGTTGACACTTCCTGACCACCTAGAGCACAAGGTTTCTGCCATAAGAGAAGGAAGGGATTTATCAAAAGTTTCTCTTAAAACTTTATATGGCATACTTAAAACCTATGAGATAGATCTGCTGCAAAAGAGAGCTATTCAAGCTGGTCAAAGAGGAAAAATGGCCAACACATCAAATGCTCTAGTAGCTCAGGATCCACAGGTGATGCAGCTCAAGGAGTCTCAGCATCATCAGCAAATCAAGATTGAAGAAATCACAGATGAAGATGAAGGTGTGACTCTGGAACTCAAGGATGGTGAAGAAGATGAGTTCTATACTTTGGAGGAACTGAACAACATGAAAAACAAAACAATGGCCTACATGGCAAGAAAGTTATCCAACTTAAGATTCAAGAAGAACAAGGCTTTCAAACACAGAAGACAAAGCTCCAGGTTCAACAAGCCAAATATCTCAAAACCTGGAAGAAGTGGCAAAGGTGGATACAAAACAGGTATGGTGGACAGATCCAAAATAAGGTGTTACAACTACAGTGAAATGGGTCATTTTGCAACAGAATGCAAGAAGCTAAAACAACTGAGGAAAAATGACAATGACTATGAGGAACTCAAAGCAAAGTATGAAGCCTTGCTGAAAAAGAAACAAGGAAGAGCCTTTGTGGCTGAAGGAAAGTCTTGGAAAGACTCTGATGAAGAGGAAGAAGAAGAATATGGAAATCTTGCTCTCATGGCAAACTCAGGAGAAGGTCCATCCACTTCATCAAGTCAGGTACCCTTTCTTACTACTGTTGATATGACTACATCCCAGTATAAGAAAACTGTTGAAAGTTTAAGTTCTTAAATTTTTAATATTCATACAAGCATGTTTGCTGCCAATTAGGAGATAGTTAAATTGTCTAGTGCTAATGAGTCATTGAAAGTTAAAAATCATGAACTAGAACTTAAACAAAATAATTTTGAGTCCTTACAACAAGAAAGTGAGATTCTTAATAACAAGATTGTTTGTGCTTCTCAGATTGAAGAATTTCTTAGAAAATAGATTTCTGAGAATGAACTAAAAATCAAGGCCTGCAAGAATTCTTCTTCCTTGTTAAAATCTTACCATGATGATAATACTGAAAATCAAAAGGTAGGTATAGTTTTTAACTATGAGAAGAAACATGTTGTAGAGGAAGAAGTCAAACATACTGTCAAACCGTCCATTCTAAAGAAAGTTAAGAATTCCTTGTTCAAGAAGGCTGAATTTGAATTTGATGAGGAAGCATTAATGATTAAACAAGAGATAGATGATGAGGACAATGATGTTGTCAGTAAGTCCCTTAAGGCAAAAGATACTGTCAAAATCCCTAAGACAGTTAGTTTTGACCTTGACAGTAACTTGCGTTTAAAAGATGTTGTCAACACTGGCAAGAAAGTAAATTCAGAAGCTGTTATCAAGATTGTAAGATCCAAACTTATTGTCAAGACAACTCCACCTAAACCTACTGTCAACACCAGCATGACAGTAACTTCTAAATATACTGTCATGAAGACCAAGAAAAACAAAAATGGAAAACTAGGAATAAACAAGAAGAACAATTATGATTATATTCTTAATGCTCCTAGAAAGTTGTGCAATAATTGTGGGTCTTCTAGTAATCTAATTCATGTTTGCATTAAGATCAAGTCAAATGTCAAGAATGATACCTCTAGTAATGGAAATTTACACAGCATGCATTTAAAGAACAGACAAGTAACTTACTGTGGTGATTTTGATTGTATTTCTTGTAAAATAAACATGATGAGTATTTTCTTTAACATGCCTTTTACTAATAATCAAGAATGTCTACATAAGAATGCTAAAAGTGAAAAGGCAAAGACTCCAAGTCCACCTAAAGTTAGGATGGACAAGCCACCTAAGAGAAAAGCTATTAAACCAATAATCAAATCTGAATGGGTAGCTACACGAGTCTTGCTAAAAGTAAGAGAAGAAAATTCAACTAATCTAACTTCAAACTGTAATCAAGCTAAACCGGATGGACCCAATGTGAATTGGGTACCAAAAGCAACTTGAGATATTTTGCTTTGCAGGGCAACAGGAAAAATAAAAGAATCATGTGGATCATTAATAGTGGATGCTCAGGACACATGACAGGTGATAAAGCCATGATATCACAGTTCAAGGAAATGGCTGGTCCTTATGTAACCTTTGGTGACAACAGCATTGGTTNATGATATCACAGTTCAAGGAAATGGCTGGTCCTTATGTAACCTTTGGTGACAACAGCATTGGTTTCACAATGGGATATAGCATATTGGAAGTTGGAAATTTGAAAATTGAGAAAATTGCTCTAGTGAATGGATTGAAGCACAATTTATTCAGTGTCACTCAATTTTGTGAAAGAGATTTCAAGGTTGGTTTTGATCAAGATAGATGCTCTATTGTCAACAAAAAGAAAGAAGAAGAAGCTCTTCAAGGAGTAAGGAAAGGAAGCCTCTACATAGCTGACTTGGATTCTATAAGGAAAGACAAAGTCTACTGTTTTTACAGTAAGTCTTCTCAATCTGAAAGTTTGATGTGGAATAAGAAGCTCTCTCATTTGAACTTCAAAGCAATGAATCATCTAATAAAGAGAGAATTGGTGAAAGGGATGCCTCAACTTGAATTCTGTCAAGAAGGATTGTGTGAGGATTGCCAGAAGGGGAAGCTAAGGAGAGCTGCTCATAAAAGCACTCCTAGTGTCTCAATCAATGAAGCATTTCAACCAATTCACATGGACTTATTTGGTCCTTTGAATGTGCAATCATTGGCAAAAAAAAAAAGATATGCTTTAGTAATGGTTGATGATTTTCCAAGATACACTTGGGTGAGATTTCTAGCTGATAGTTGCATAATTTTTCATATTTTTTATCCATATTTTATTGCTTGTCTTCACATTTTTAATTATTTAATTTTCTTATTTCAGAAATTATAAAAAAATAAAGATATAAAGAAAGGAGGAGAAAAGATTATTAAAATGAGCAAAAAGGGCAAAAGAGGAAGCAAAGATGAAAGGCAGAGTGTTTAAACTTGTAACACTATAATTTATGTAACTCAACTAAAGAAA
>QRFB01005726.1:2024-17624 GCA_008931105.1 Oenanthe javanica
TGAACTCTGTGATCCAAGATTTCTGTGCACCTGCATATTATTACATGTCCTGTTCTATTGTTGAGTTATCATCAACCATTACATAGAGATTACATTTAGCATTTCTATTACACATGAAAGTGCAGTGAGTTACTTCCCTTCACTCCTATCTCCCCTTTCAAACTCTGATTGAAGTATTTTTCTGAAAACATCAGTTCTTTATTTCTAACAATCTCCCACATTTTATGCTTTATTCAGTAAAACATAAATTATCTTATGATGTCAGAAACCTTATAGACAAATGTACCAGTGTTTGAGTTTTTCTACCTTGACTTATATTCTCTTGTAGGCAAAATCTTCAGACAGAAACTTATCAAGCAACTTCTTTTCATCTATCCTCAATAATTCCACTAGTTTCTCCTTCAATTCCTTCATCTGATCACTAGAATCATCAATTTGGAAAATTGCAGCTCTCAAGTTGTAGATTGATGTTCTTTCCATTCTTTCATCTAGAGGAATAATGCAGATCTTTTGTCCACCATGATTAAGCATTAATGTTGGAGTTTCCAATACCATCTTTATTTTAGCATCTCCCTTACTCATCTCCTTCTCAGTATCATCCTCTAGCATATACCTTGGTTTGTACTCCTCATTATCCAACTTCATCAATTTTTGAGTCTTCATTGCTCCTGCTATTTCACCTTCTAAAAACTTCACCCACTTTGCAGTAATGTCAACTTCTCCTTCTAGCAAATAAAGAACATATTCCAGTTATTTTGATGACTTGTGAGATAAATCTTCTTCAGATAGTTTCATAACCCTTCCATTTTCCAGAAAATAAAATAACTTCTCTTTTAGTTGAGCACCATCAAAAATATCCTTCACTATGTGAACATCAATTAGCTTGTCCAAATGATCTTGAGTTAGCTCTTCCTCAGATTTGTTCTTTAAAGAGTAAGGATCTCTGAAAGCATTTGTCTCTCCTCTGTAGACTTTGGCTTTTGAATCATCAATACCTCCCTTGTTTTTACCAAGTCTGGCATTGAGAGTCCGAGTTTGAGTTTTTGTCCACAGAAGATAAAGATTTTTCTTTCTACACAGAGTTTTTTGTTCTTCTTCCTCATCTTCAAAACTTGTTCCACCTGGAAGAAATGTAGTTCCAAGCATAGTGAGTGGAGTCTTTGATTTTAATGGAGCTTTCTTTTTAATTGCTTGAGATGACTTTGTTTGAACTTCAATAGGCTTAGATATAATTTTCTTTGTTTGATCAGGTTCCTTCTTCTGAGCTGGAGTTTTCTTTGAGCTTTGTCTTCCTTTTTTCTTTGACTGGACTTGAGCATTGTCAGTACCAGTTTTCTTAAATTCTTTTTCAACAGCAACTGGATTCATTCCTTGATTTTCTTATTCAAAAAGTTTCTTTGCCAGTTCTGCATCTTTCTTATTTCTTGCTTCAATATTCTCAGGCTTCTCTTCCTCTGCAAGCCTTCTAGCCAAATCTTCATCAAGTGTCATTAGAGTTTGCTTACTATTTTGAACTGCAACAAATTCTAAAGAAATCAGAGTTTGAGCAATCAGAGTTTGAATTTGTAAACTCTTTCCACCCTTATAACTCCCTTGGATTTTATCAGGAACACCACTGCCATCATCATTACCTTCAGGTTTATCAGAGTTTAGAACAGAATCCACCTTGCATTTGTCTTTTGATAGTTTCTTCCCCTTTCTAACATCAGAAGAAATAGTCAGGATGTCTGCAATAGTATGTAACATGGTCTGCATGGATGTGACAACAGTAGCAAGCTTACAACCTTAGACTCCAAAGCATCTTGTTTTGTGGAAACAACTTTAATCTTGGATTCCAAATCATGCTAAGAAATAGAAATAGAAGTTTGAACTGAAGCACTTGTCTTGCTAACAGAGTCTTTAAGATCAGAAACTTCACTGTGAAGACCATTTGTCAACACAGTGGTTGCTTTGAGAACTGTCTTCATTTCATCAGATTTTTGTTCAGAGTCTGCTTTCATTATAAGATCATGAACATGGGGCCATGAAATATCTTCATGGGAAAATTTCCAAGAGATATCCCAGGTGGATTGTCATTTAGAGCTTAGAAGATCTTCATTTGATGGTTCCCTCTTGCTTCTTTCCCTCCTTATACCTTTATGTTTGAGAGCAGATTCAATTTCACCCTGTAGCTGTTTAATAACACAGTAGTCAGGATATTCCATCCTCAATCTATCATGAGCATCAATTGGCCATCTCTTTGAGCTGTATCTCTGAGTATAAGGAATAGAGAGATCAGTAACTTTTTCATCCTCAAAGATAGGATCCTCAGAGATTGCAGCTTCATCATCAGATTTTGTAACAACATCAGAGTTTGGCATCTCAGAGTTTAGAGATTGAGGGACAGGTTGATCAATAGAGTTTGTTTCTGTTATACTCTGAGTATCTGCAAAAGGAACAGAACACCCTAAATTACTCTTTTCTTTTAAAGTAATCTCATTACTTCTCACATCACACATCTCATGACTTTTGAGAGTCAGAGTTTGCTCACTAGAAGTAACTAACTTCTTTCTCATTTTTAACTCTCATTTTTCCAGATCCAGTGTCCACCTCTCGTTATTAGTTCTGTTTTTTCACACATTTTACCTCAGTCTCACAAGAAAGGCTCAAATCACAATGACCTACAGAAATAAGAGGTGATTGAGAAATGAGATTTGTGGTCACATGGATAGAGGATTCTTTACCAGGACTATCCATGGTCATTCCAGCAGTAAAAGATGGAAATATAAAATCTGAATTTATGCTATCAGAGTATGTAAATTATGAAGAAAAGTCAGAGTTTATACCTTTAGCATTTGTAGAGGCTGATGGAGTGTCCAATGGCTGTGCAGAAAGAGGTTGCACCAGAATTGTATCAGAGTTTGCCAATGGATTATCATCAGAGTTTGTCTGTATCTTCATGTCTTGGTCTGCAATCACAAAGTTGGTGATTGGTTCTTGTGGGACCTGAGTCTTGTCATCAGCTGTTTCACCACTTTGAGGTGAAGGTTCTTGTGGGCTTGACTCTACTAGTGTTTGGCCTTCAGCATCAACAACAACAGGATCTTCATTCAGAGTTTGTGTTCCTGCATCCAAACTTTGATTGGATGGTTCTTGTGTGGCTGGTGCATTAACATCTTCTTCAACCCTTTGAGTTGAAGGTCCTTGTGGTCTGTACCCCTGATTCATGCTGGCTTCATGTGCTAGAAATGTGACTTCTATTGAACTTTGATCAATAAGTTCTTGTGGGTCTGGCCTTGCATAGACCGTTATTTCACTTTGAGAAACAGGTTCTTGTGTGTCTTGGCCAAAGGAAACCTTCTTCTTCTTCCTTCTTGTAAATAGCTTTGAAGTGCCAGAAATTGGAGATTGTGGAGATTTCTGAGCAGTCATTTCTCTTTTCACTTCCTCAGCTAACTCTCTAACTCTTTTATAAGAAATCTCATTGATTATTGGCTTAGGAGAATCAGAGATTAATACTGGGGTAGCTTTAGGAGAATCAATAATTTCAGTACCAGCCAATTTATTAGTTTCTTGTCTATTGACATTTTCACCATCACCATATGCTTCAGTTCCACCAGACTTTATTATATCATCAAACTTTACCACAACATTAAAGTTTTTCAGAGCATCAGAGTTTAAGGCTTGAACTTGATCATAGTTTGACTGATCAGAGTTTAATACATTAGAGTTTAATACATTGACTAATCTTCTCTTTTTCTTTGTAGGCTCTGTGATGGGATGACATGAAAGGGCTTCATAAAAGGAGCTGGAGGAATGTCAGAGGTTGTTTTAACTATTTTCTTCGACGGAAATACCAACCCTTCATTACTATCATCAGAGTCTGTATTTTCATCAATTAATCTCCTTTTTATAGGAGAAGACTCTGGAACTGATTTGCTCTTTCTTTTCATGCCTGATCCCTGTGAGGTGTGTTTTATAACTGAAGTCTTTTGAGAGATAACAAAGGTTGGCATGGGTTTTGTATCAGTGTTTGATTATTGACTTGGGTTAGAACCAGAGGGGGCTAAACTCTGATTCATAGTCACTTATAGAAAATCTCTCCCATACACAGTAGGCATTCTCTGATTTAAGAGAAGCCTAACCTGTGTGAGATAAAATAAGTTGGGCAACTTACCTTCAGTGTCTTTCTTGACATTTTTCCTTGTCAAGTCGGCAAAAATCCTCTTATTCATACAAAAACTAGGCAAACTCTTGTCATTACCAAAACTAACATCAGGCATGAGATAACTAAAAATCAACTGTAAAGATCTAGCATAGTATACAGTATGTTCATCATCACTAATTTTACTAGTTATTTGCCTAATTAACAAACAAGAAAAATTAAAATTCAGATTATGGGTTAGAGAATACCCAATTTGTTGAGATAGTTGAGGAATGACGTCGAAGTTAGTGAATTTGGCAGTGAAAGCCCGATTTAAACAGTCGAAGAAGAAACTCCATTCTCTTCGCAAATTTGGCCTTGTGAGGCTCCCCAGCTTGGATAGGCTGCCTCCATAGCCTATTTATCTAAAAATTTCTCTGACTTGTTCATCATTGATAATGTCATCATAAACAGTCATTTCATGAATGTGAAGGGCCTAACGAACAATCTCAGGTGTAATAGAGTGGCGGCCATTGCAGTGGAAAGTGATAATGGGCTCCTCATCATCACCAGCATTATTGAAGGTAGTAGTTGACCAAATCTTGGTCAGAATTTGAGCAGAGATTACCTTGGGTTCTTGAAGAGCATACCCAATATTGCTGTGTGTAAGAAAATCCTGAATAACATGAAATTCTTTAGGTGCGTCTTGTTTACTCAAAAGAGTAGTGTAGTTTGTAGCAGAAAAATTGTAATTCCTGAAAGATAGACCCTTAAATGCCGTTGATATATAGAGATTTGCAAGTATAATATATTAGGGTTTGAGAATATGAATGAATTGACATATTCCCTCTCAATAGCATATACCCTGTAGTGGGACATGTGGCATGATTTGATTGGTGGAGTAATAAGTAGTGCAAGTCTCAAAATACAACATATGTGTGTGTATCTATGTATAAATATAAAACGTTTTTCATGACAGATGTTCACACTTTATTCACGCAAGAGAACGTGGTCACAAGTAATACAGTAATAGGTAGGATTCGTTCCCACAGAGACTCGACTTGCTTACGTTTAGTTCACTTATACACCAGAGTATGATTAAGTTTCACTGCTAAGAAAATAACAATTGGAGTTTTGATTACGCTACTAATTAAAACTTAACGAATTACTTATATGAAATAAACATGGGATTTTAACTTCATAATCTATCTCATCTAGAATCTTATGCCTTTTCAACCTAGCATGTGAAAGTGATGATAACTGATCAGACCCTCTAAACTGATAAACGCCAACTTTCGTTGTACGCATACCATCCTAATGAACATCCACAATTGATAGAAGTCAAATAGTCAACCACTACGATTAGTCCCTATATGTCTATAGAGATTGAAAACATAATGGCTTAAGCACAAGTATCCATAAAATCACATAGTCAGTGCAAGACGGTTAGAATTACACCACAAATTAATACATGCTCTTAACATGCAAAAACCTATGCTAGCATGGCATGTTCTAAACCCTAGATCCACTTTCGCATTCACGAGGGTTCAACAAACAATCATAAATGTTCGCGACGCATTTACAATGAATAAGCTTAACCATACTAGGATATCCATAACAATCACACACTTTGGCATAAAAACAATCAATATCTAGAATCGATAGAAAAATCCATTAAAACCCCATGATAACGTTTAGCCCATAATTGGACTAGCCGACATCATGGGTTCAATTGAAAACATAGTAAAATAAACAATTATGCATAAACTACTGATATTAATTGCAAGAGTAAAAGAAACAACCGATAATCCACGTGATGAAAATTACAAAAGAAAATAGCTTGACGGCTCACAAAGTACTTTGCCCTCTTGTACGATAATAAAAACCTACTTGCTTACTTAATTGCTTCATAAAAAATCATAAACCTAATGTCTTTATACTAGGTTACATAAAAACAATGATCAATGGGCTTGCTGCTTCCTGGGCTTCGAAACGGACCAAACTGCAAAATCAGCAACTGGAGCTCGGCTGTGGCGCGGGGGCGCTTGAAAGGGCGCTGGAACGCCTGCTTAAAGGAGCGTGGGCGCGCTTGTTGAAGGGAGGGCGCGCCTGCTGCTTCTGCCCTGCAGTTGAATTCCTTGAAACGTTGCTCCTTTAGCGACTCGTCTTGCCTTCTTTCGATCTCAACTCAAGCCTTGATCTTCCTCCTTTTAATTCCTAGCTCATATACCACCAATGTATGCAATTATTCATCAAACCTGCCCTGCCCGGTAATCTGCACACCAAAGACACAAAACACATCAAAAGACACTAAATACTTGGGCACTAGCTATCAATTTAAGCCCAATTGGAACGTATATAGTGGATAAAAAGTCCACTAACAACAGACACATGACATAATGATTACTCCAATCATATATTAATAAATATGATGTCACATAATTAAATATGATGTCATAAATAAAATAATCAATACTTAATCAGAGTTTGACATGTGAACTAAGATCAGAGTTTACAGTAATCAGATTTGGTTGTATCCTCTGACAGAATTTACCACAAATACTTATAGCTTGAGATCATCAGAGATTAGGTACTACAAGGATCAGAGTTTACTTCATTCTCTATCAGAGTTTACCACATACTCTGACAGAGTTTACCATAAACACTGATTGTGTCTTCTACTTCATGTTTAGAGTTGAACCACTTGTCTCCATTCCCAATTCAGAAACCAATCTTGTAAAAGTTGATTCACACAGAGGTTTTGTGAATATGTCTGCTAGCTGTTGATCTGTTGGAACAAAATGCATTTCAATTGTTCCTTTCATGACATGTTCCCTTATGAAATGGTATCTAATGCTGATGTGTTTTGTCAGAGAATGTTGAACTAGATTTCCTGTCATTGCAATAGCACTTTGATTATCACAATAAATAGGAATTTTGGAAAAGTTCAAACCATAGTCTAACAACTGATTTCTCATCCATAAAATCTGAGCACAACAACTTTCTATAGCTATATATTCAGCCTCTACTGTTGATGTTGAGATTGATTTCTACTTCTTACTAAACCATGAGACAATTCTTCCACCTAAAAATTGACTACTTACACTATTACTTTTCCTATCTATTTTACATCCTACAAAATCAGCATCCGAATAGCCTATAAGTTTAAATTCAGACTCTCTAGGATACCACAAGACAAGATTGATGGTGCCCTTAAGATATCTAAAAATTCTCTTAACAACAATCAAATGTGGTTCCCTTGGATTTGCCTGAAATCTAGCACATAGACGGGTGGCAAACATGATATCTGGTCTATTAGCAGTCAAATAAAGAAGTGAGTCAATCATACCTCTATATGATGTAATTTTACAGGCTCACCAGTATCTTGATCCAACTTGGTTGCAGTAGCCATAGGTATTTTGCAGATGCAGAGTCTTGCATTTGAAACTTTGTGAGTAGATTCTTTGTGTATTTGGACTGGCTTATGAAAATGTCTTCATTAGTCTGTTTCACTTGCAAGCCTAATAAATAGATCATCTCTCCCATCATGCTCATTTGGTACCTGGACTGCATTAGCTTTGAAAATCTTTCACAGAGTTTCTCATTAATAGATCCAAATATAATATCATCAACATATATTTGAACCAATAATAAGTCATTACCCTGAGTTCTATAAAACAAGGTTTTATCAATTTTACCTCTTGTGAAACCACTTTCAAGTAGAAATTGAGCCAGTATTTCATACCAAGCTCTAGGAGCTTGCTTGAGTCCATACATAGCTTTATCCAATCTGTAGACATGATTTGGATATTTGGGATTCACAAATCCAGGAGGTTGTTCAACATATACCTCCTTCTCATGCTCACCATTCAAAAATGCACTTTTAACATCCATATGGTAGACTTTAAATTTCTTGTGTGCAGCATAAACAAGAAAGATTCTAATTACTTCAAGTCTAGCTACATATGCAAAGTATTCATCATAATCAATACCTTCCTGTTGAGAGTAACCTTTGGCAACTAGTCTTGCTTTGTTCCTTGTTATGATTCCATCAGAGTCTGTCTTATTTCTGAATACTCATTTTGTGCCAACAATGGATATGTTCTTTGGTCTTCGAACAAGAGTCCAAACCTCATTTCTTTCAAACTCATTTAATTTTTCCTGCATTGTAGTAACTCATTCTGCATCCTTCAGAGCATCTTCAACTTTCTTTGGCTCTGTTTGAGAAAGAAAACTATGATATATACATTCATTTTGAGTAGTTTTCCTTGTCTTCACTCTACTTTCTAAATCACCAATAATCAAGTCAGGTGTGTGATCTTTGGTCCATTTCCTTAGATGAGGAATATTTCTTGTACTAGATGATCTCTCGTGATCTATTCCTTCATAGTATAATTACTCAGTAAATGTTGATCATCCCCCTGAAGTTGTGCTTCCATCAGAGTTTAGGCTTTCAGAGTTTGTTTATGTCAGAGATTGGTCAGACTCTGAAATTTCAATGATTGATATTGGTTCTACAATATTAGTAGAAGATTGATGTTGATCCCCCTCAACATGTGCAGAATCTTCAATTATTGTGTTAGTTTTATCTGCATAAGAGTTTAAGGAGTTAGAGTTTAACTCATCATAGTTTAGCTCATCAGAGTATGTGTCTTGTTGTAGTTCATTTTCAAAACTTAGAGATTCTTGAGCATCTTAATCATATAATCCTGTTATTTTTCCTTCATCAAAAGAGATATTAATAGATTCCATGACTACCTTGGTTATCAGATTAAACACCTTGAATGCTCTTGAAAGTTTTGGAAGTTGTTGAATAACCAACAAAAATACCTTCATCTATTTTGAGTTTAAACTTTTTCAACTGCTCAGGATGTGTTTTAAGAATAAAACATTTGCTTCTAAATATGTGAAAGTATTTCACATTTGGCTTCTTTCCCTTCATCATATCATATGGAGTCATTTCATATTTATTTATCAAAGTACAATTCTGAGTGATGCATGCAGTATTCACAACTCTGCCCAAAAGTAAGTAGGAAGATTTGCTCCTTCTAACATTGTTCTAGCAGCTTCAATGAGAGTTTTGTTCTTTCTCTCAACTACACCATTTTGTTGAGGTGTACCAGGTGCTGAGAATTAGTGAATAATTCCTTTGGTTGAACAGAATTCCTCCATTACAAAGTTCTTAAACTCTGTTCCATTGTCGCTCCTTAATATCTTTACCTTGAGTGGTGATCCATTCTCAATCATGGTGATATGAGCAAAAATTATCTCAGTTGTTTCATCCTTTTTGTGTAAAAAATACACCCAGGTAAATCTTGTGTAGTCATCTACTATCACCAGAGTATATTTCTTCTTTCCAATGGACATTATGTTGACAGGGCCAAACAGATCAAGATGTAATAGATGAAGAGGTTGGTCAATAGAATTTTCAGTCTTGTTCTTGAAAGATGTCTTCTTTTGTTTTTCCTTTTGAAATGAATCACATAGTCCATCAGGATGAAATTGAACTTTTGGAAGAACTCTTACTAGATCATTTTTCATCAATTCATTTATATTTCTAAAGTTCAAGTGACACAGCTTTTTGTGCCAATTCTAGCTTTCTAAAGATGATGTTTTTCCAAGAAGACAAGTTAATGGACCATCAGAGTTTACCTCCAAGCTTGCTTCAAATAAATTGTTATGTCTGTGACCGATGAGAACCACTTTGCCAGCCTTTTTCCTTTTTACTTCACAATGTATTTCATGAAACTCCACAAAATAATCTGTGTCTATCATTTGACTCACACTCAAGAGATTGTGTTTGAGTCGTTCAACCAGAGCTACATTTTCAATGATGACATTTTCAATCACAATATTGCCACATCCCAGTATTCTTCCTATGTTGCCATCTTCATAAGATACTGTTGGGCCAGCCTTCTCCTCAAACTCTGAAAGCAGGGATTTGTTTCTAGTCATGTGTGCAGAACATCCACTATCAATTACTATGATATTTTTCATGTTTCCCTGCAATCATTTATGCAACTTAATTAGTAGCTTTGAGGACCCAAACAAGTTTGGATCCTTTCTTTTTAAGATTGTTAACTTTTGCTGCAGAAGTAACTTTTTCGGAGTTTAAGTTAACAGAGTTTGCATTGTTAGAGTTTGTCTTTCTTCTATCAGCTTTTACCACATACTTTTGTTTAATAACATAATTAGAAGAAATAGGAGTTTTATTTAAATGAGACAAAAGTTTATAATAATTGAAATACAGACTATGATATTCTTTGCATATGTAAATAGAATGTCATAAACTACCACAATGAAAACAAGAATTTTGTGGTCTATATCTAGTCTGTTTCCTATCCTCTGATCTAGGTCTTTCAGGTTCCTTCTTTTTATTTTTCCTGCAGTCAATAACAAGACGATTAAAATTTCCACATGTGAAACAGGTTTTTCTAGGAGAACCAGTGATATTCTTATAGTCATTCGCCTTAGAAATTCCTACTTTTCAATTTCTATTCCTCTTGACCTTTTTAGGTTTATTTTTGTTGGTGACTGACTTCAACTTTTCCTTAAGTTGCTTCTAAGAGAGTAACCCAATATTAACTGATTTATTCTCTGACACATTATTCTCTTTGATTTTGTGATTATTAGAGCATTTATCATAATTATCCTTTTCATTACTAGCTCTAACAAAATTCACTGGTTCACTCAACTTTTCTTTCATTCTTGTGTGTGTCTTATCATTCTTAACATGTGTCTCCTGATCAGATTCATAACCTAGAGCAGATGTCCAATTCTTGTCAGAAATAATTTGTTGGACTTTCTTGCCAGAGTTTGTTCAAACTATAAAAGTCTCATGTTCTTTAGCTATCTCAGCTTTTAAATATTCAACCTGTATTTCTAGTTGAGTTTGCATGTGAATAGCATTCTCACAGTCTTTCTTAGTGCTAAGCATGTGCGCAAGCTCAGATTTAAGAAAATCATTCTTAATAGACAGAGTTTGAATTTCATATTTTAATCTTTCATTCTCAAGTGACTGTGATTTAAAACTAACATGCAGGGTTCTAAGGAAAGACTTTAATTCATATACATTTTCAGTATCAATATTGAAGATAGAGTCTGGTACCTTGTCAGAGTTTAAGATAGGAGCATTAGTGTTTGTCATGAGAGCATAGTTTGTTTCCTCTTCAGAGTCTGAGGAATCCATCCAAATTTTCTTGGAGGTTATGAGAGCTTTTCCAGATTCCTTGCTTCTGCAATCAGTAGAAAAGTTCCCCCAACTTGTTACACTTGTAACACTTGACCTTTGATTTGTCAAGTGTTTTAGCCTTACCACCTATGTCTTCTCTCCTCCTAAATTTGTCTTTATTTTCAGACACTTCAGACTTCTTTTGGAAGTTTCCTTGCTTTCTGTACTTCCTATACTTCATCTTTTGAAGCCTTTGACAATGATGACAACCATCTCCATCATGTCAGAGTCTGTGGATTCATCAGAGTTTACATCAGAGTCTGCCTCAAACTCTAAGTCACTGTTTTCCTTATACATCACAACTTTTCCTTTTCTTGTTGAGACTCTTAAAACTTTTTCTTTTGGTTCTTTAACCCTAGTCTCAACATTCAAGGCAACAGACTTTGCCTTGCTACTCTTCCTATGTTTTCTTTGTTGTAACTCCAACTCATGAGTTTTCAGCCTTTCATACACTTCATCTAGGGACATCTCATCCAAATATGATCTATCTCTTATCAGAGATGTTTATAAGTCTCATTCTTCAAGTAGAGCCCTTAGAAACTTGGTGTTTGAATCCTCATTATCATACACCTTATCAACCAAAGCTAAGTTATTCAACAAAGTAAGAAATCTGTCATAGATATCAGTGAGAGACTCAGTCTATTTAGCCTCAAAGTATTCATACTATTGTATAAGAACAGATCTTCTATTCTTCTTAATTTCTTTGGTTCCTTGACATTGAACCTCTAGTGCATCCCAAATATCTTTTAGGACTTCTTATTTTTCCTCATTGGTCCACTCCTTCTTGTCCTTCAGAGTGTAGTGTTTAGGAACATGTCTCTCTTCCACAACTGTTGATGGAACTAGCTTAGTTGGTAGATACTGACCTTCATTGATCCTGTCTAAATAATAAGGATATGTGGCTTTCAAGAACATCATCATCTTTACCCTCTATGTAGGGTATTCATCCTTTTTCAAGATTGGAATTCTGATAATTTCATACTTGTTTCCCGACATTGTTTATAAGATCTTTTACGTTAAATTAACCGTCTGCTCTGATACCAATTGTTACCCAGATAATAAACTATTATAGAAGAGGGGGTTGGATATAATAGTACCAAACAATCGATTATAAACACAAGTATGTAGAAGAAGTTTTGCTTTGTATTAACTTTGATTGACTTAATACAAAACTTTCTCAAGAAAAACAAAGTTCTTAAGAGCTGCTAGGTTATGAGAATAATATAACTTGAACGATTACAATGTAAACCTAATTATGTGTTTATATAGTACACAGCTACCTATCCAATTGCAACAAAGATAATGATCATTAAATGTAGAAATATTATTTCCATCATTATTTTCCTAAAAGATAGCTTCTAGAAAGGTAATAGAATTGTATTAAAACACTTCCTTGTTTATCCCAATCAATCCCTGAATTATCGGTTTCCATCTTTGTCAAACTCTGATATTCATAAACTCTGTCGGTTGGTAAACTCTGATTGAGTAAACTCTTTCGACAACTTCTAAACTCTGATGACGTCAGCTTAAATTCTGATTGGATTCATTAAACTCTGACAGCATCAGTTCTTTATTTCTAACAAACCGAATAGTTTTTCAGTAAAAAACTGTTGTAACTGTATGCAACAATACTAAAGGGGACATATTATATAATTTTTGTCCAGGGCTCTTGAATGACAAATATTAACATAGATAAGTGAATAATATATAGATAAATTTCGAGTCACGGGTCATTTCCGTGTCGAATTAAATTATAAACTAGCGTAATAGCTCGTGCAAGGCACGGGCCTGGACATAAACGCATCAATATCTGTTGTAAAGAGCTCCGTGTAAATTTTTTCAAGAAACGTGTCTGTCTTCCATGTTTCCATCATTATTTTTGTGTTAAAAATGGTACAAGTGATGTCTATACAACATTAATAACTCTGTCAATAGAGCTCGTAAAAATTGAAAATGTGATAGAATATTTATACCTCACATATTAGTACCAAGCCGAGAATAGCTTATAGGTCAGCCAAAATTCTAGTCAATGTGGGATAATATTGATTTTTTTCACATCCTTACAATCGAACATCTGATTATTGTGTGATAATACCAACTATCTTTCCATCCTCACTTCTGATAACTTAACGCATCAAGTTTTCGAGAGTCGGTTATGATATCATATGTAATAACTCGGGTCAAATCTCAAGTTTATTTTGAAATCAATTCAAATTCTGAATATGTATTACACATAGGGTCAAGTTCATGACCCAAATATAACAACTTGTGTAATCCAAAAGTCAATCACATGACCCCGTAAGATCATGATTTATTGATATACTTGATAATAGTATTTTATCTTTTATCTGAAATTAAAAATTAAAAATTTACACATATATCGATGTAAGATTAAAGGTTGTAGTACATGTTATAATTACTAATTTTAATTTTTTTACATAAATATATTTTAATATTTAAAATGTAATTTTCTTAATATATTTATAAATTTTCAAATTAATTGGTATATTTGATTATAAGTTATATATATATATATAGATTAATATAACTAATTTTATTTGTGTTATGTAGTGTAAGGCACTAATGCTAAAAGAAGATATCGACTCTGATATATTTAATTCAAGCAACGAAATACAAATATTATTTATCATCTAATTTTAAATAAATACATAAATTTATATAAAATATTAATGATTAACTAAAAATTAGTTTGAACAATTATATCATAAATGATAAAATATATGTTAGCATATTAATATACATATTGGTAAATACTATATTTAAAAAGTTACACTTATACCAATTATATGGGTCGGGTTCGAGTTATACCGGATGACCAGTAACCTGTTGTTTTTCTTGTTTCGCAGGTCAATTTTGTTTTCCACCCGACCCGCTTAACAAGAATACTAACCCGTAAAACTCGTATCGCATTCGTGGGTCTGTTCATTGTGAGTACAACTCTATATTCTAATTAAAAAAGAAGTTCATTTAGAAATAAAATATAAAAGTATATATCATATAGATAGAGTATAATAATAAAATATAATAAATATAAATAAAATAATAATATTATTTTAATATCCATAAAATTTAATTAATAAATTAAGATATTAAATAAATTAAAAAGGTTGACTAATAAGAAAATTAAAACATGGTAGTATATTGATTAAAAGAATGTGTTTGAAATTGAGTAGAAGACAGATACGTGTATTTGAATTTGAGTGGTACACAAAAGGACGAGATCGTACAACGTAACAAACATTTGCCTTAAATGAATTCAATATTTAATTTAATTATTTATGTTTTTTTATATTTTTATGTAATGTTGTACATGAGATAAATTAATTTTGAATCATATTTATATTATGTGTTTAAAGTCTCATTAATATATTGTTATATATTTATATTAATTAATATAGATTAATAACCCGTGCAAAACACTAATAATTTTTTATTAATAAAAAGAGTTTCGAATATATTAGAAATATTTTATTTAAAATTTAAATAAAAGATTATGTTTTAATATAGATAAAATATTAATATAATCTTAATATTCAAAAATTTTATTATAAAATTTCAATTTTAAATAAATTAAAGTATTTTAGCGATTAGTAAATTGAAACATGCTATTAGATTGTGAGTACAACTCTATATTCTAATTAAAAAAAGTTCATTTAGAGTAATATAATATAAAAATATATATAATATATATAGAGAATAATAATAAAATTTAATTAATATAAATAAAATAATATTATTATTTTAATATTCATAAAATTTAATTAAGAAATTATGATATTTAATAAATTAAAGAGTTTGACTAATGAGGAAATTAAAACATCATAGTATATTGATTAAAAAAATGAGTTTGAAATTGAATAGGAAACATATGCGTGTATTTGAAATTGAGTGGGATACAAAAGGACCAGACGACGGACCAAACATCTAGGATTGCGGCTTTAATAATATAGTATAGATATATACAAGCTTATAACATGTGTGAAGTACGCGATGGATGACTAATATTTAGGTAAATTTATTTTTTATATTATTTTTTATTGATATTTACTATAAAATTTTATAACGTTGAGAATTTATGTTAATATAATATAATATTATCAAAAGAGAACTATCGGAGGTTAGAGTTGTATGTTATTTTATAATGATATTTATATATTAATATTCATAAACTTTAATGATATATTAAATAAAATTTATAGGATAAGTATGATTCTTAAAATAAAAA
>QRFB01005727.1:0-10960 GCA_008931105.1 Oenanthe javanica
AATGTTGACTAACTAGTCTCTGATTATAAAATTTCAGAGACTAGAAAGACTTATTACAAATAAACTATACTAAATCTTGTTCTAGTATTTTGTACATCATCAAATGAATAAATTCCTAATAATTTCCCCTATTTATGCTTTATAAAAAGTAAGCATAAATGAAGTTTTGATGATGTCAAAACAAAAGAATGAAACAATTAATCTAGAACAGAATAAATGTATAAATAATTACTTCTTACTTAATCTTCTCAAATACTGGATTATTCTTCAAAAATGAATTCAACATATTTTCCTCCACAACAGCAAGAGCTTCACCAACATACTTTTTTAATTTCTTCATTTCTTCACTTGAACAATTGATTTGACAGTAAGATACTCTCAGATCATTTGCACTTCTTTTTTGTTCTTTTTAATCCTTCAACATTAGAACACTAACTTTCCCACTCATAGGTTGAAATCCAAAGTAATGACCCATACCCTCTTGAAATTTGATTTGCTTTTCTTCCACTGGCATGTCTTGATCATTTTCCTCAGCATCAACATATTTTAAAGAAAATTTGCCCATCTGTAGATTTTTCTGTCTGTGCAGAGTCAGTTTCCTGTCAATCTCTTTGAACCATTTGTGTGTGACAGCTTCTTTGCTTTTATTTACTTCATAAGAAATTTGTAGGAGAAATCTAATATACTGTAATTCCTTAGCCTGTTTGAAAAAATAAATTTTGATTGACTAATCCATCTTGCAGATCCTCCTTCCATGAAGTACACAAGCATCTCATTCTTTAATTTCTCTGTACCTTCTGACATCTTTCTTTCAAAAACATTATAAACAATTTGAGTAGACACTACTTTCTTTAAGTGCTTTTGTGTGATCTTTTCAAATTGCCTATCTGTCAAGGATTGAGGATCCTTGGATATTCTTGATGTTTTGTCAATATCTGATTCTTCAAAGCCACCAAGTCCTGTCATCTTTTTGGCTCTCAGTTGTAGATTAGATTGAATACATTTCTAGTAAGTAGGTCCTTTGACCTCATCAGAGTCTGACTTTTTCTTTTTCTTATCAGAGTCTGGCTTAGACTCTGACTTCCCATGTACAATCCCTGACTGGTGTGTTTGAGTTTTTGTTATTCCAGCCATTCTAGATTGTTTTTGTTGCACACCACTAGGACTCCTAGGACCATGAGAACTATCATCAGCTTCATTATCATCATATCTCCTCCTTTTAGCTCCCTTTTTAGCTTCCTTGCACATCTCATCCTTATTTCTCCTAGAGGAATCACCAACTTTCTTCTCCCCCTTTTTGACATCATCACTTCTTGTGACAACCAAAAGAATTTGTTCAAGCACTGTGGAGATACTATATCAACCTTGGTGCTTAAAGCAGATACTGTAGATTGAAGCTGAGCTTGATTTGCAGTGGTATCAGCAATAACATCCTTGAAAGCAACTTCTTTGGATAATTGAAGGGAATGAATTCTGTCAAATCTGGTACTGAGTAGAGAAGTTATATTATCAACACCAGTAAGTTTGGTTTAAATATGAGATATATCTTTGACCAAACTATCCAATTGAGTAGCAACATTCTCTGTCTCAATCTGAACATCTGCATCAATTGTTTGATCTTCTTCACCAGGATAGTGACCATATTCTTGTAGAAAAGATTTTTTTTAAAGGCCTTAAGTCTTTCAGAATGATTTATACTCAAAATGCAGTCAAAGGTTGCTTTATCATCTATGCCCTTTTATTGTGCAGACTCCCAAGATTAAGGAAACACCTGATCAAAATAAACAAAAGATGGATTAACTGGTCCATCATCCTTTGAAGTGCAATCCTCATCAACAGGTTCAATCTTGGTAACTGAAGGTGTAGACTCTGGTGGTGGTATAGACTCTAAAACTGTAAAAGGGACTATAGACCCTGACTCCTCCTTAGAGTGATCAAAGTCTGTAGACTCTGGAAGCCTAGCCCTGATAGGCATGATCATAATTGGTTCTTCTAACTTCAATTCTGCAGTCTCTGGTTGAATTTTTATTGTATCTACCAAAGCCTCCATGACTCTGTCTGCTCTTCTTGCTAGAGAATCCACCAAATGATGTTGTCGTCTCTGTGTAAATGACTTTTGTGCAGCTAGAGCTCTTCTCCTTCTTTCCAATCTGCATTATCAAAAGAAAAGAATTTTCATCCATCCCCTGCCCCAAATCATTGGACCAACTCTTAGGAAGATCTTGATCCCAAAAAGTGAAGCTAGGTTCAGGATACCCTAATCTCTCATCCTCACAGTAGGGTTGGGCACCCAATCTCTCTTTCTCACTCAGGCTCTCTATAGCCTTATCTACCTCTCCTTTTGCCTGGATCAGTGTCATCCTCTCATTTATTTTTTCATTCATTTGGATAGGTGCACTCAAAGGTCCTACGGAAGGGGGTGTAAGAGAGATTAAGGTTGCTTCAATACCTGAACCACCTTGATGGAGGGGAACCCCTTCAAATGTCTGAAGGCTAGGGGTTTCCACCAAGGGGTGAGCATCAATAGACTCTGAACCCTTACATATATCTTCTTTCTTTCCAGAGTCTGTTGGCTCCAGTATTCCAGTCTCAGGGTCTACTCTAGACTCTGACTATTTCAGTATGACTTCATTAGAAGCCAGAGTCTGAGTGTCACCATATTTGACTGTTGGTGCATGAGAATCCCGCTCAAGGTGGATAGACTCTGATAGAATAGATTGTGGAATGTCTTCATGAGCATCCATCAGAGTGTGTCCTCCCATATCACTGGGGTTCTCATCAGCATTTTTTAGAGTTTTCAAGGAGGGCCTAACAGCATACTCCCCTGCCCCACTATCACCCAACCTCTGACTAGGTAGTTCTTGTGTGGGTGAGGCANAGCATACTCCCCTGCCCCACTATCACCCAACCTCTGACTAGGTAGTTCTTGTATGGGTGAGGCAGACTGAGTATCTTTTTCACTAGTCACCACTAGTGCACAAGTCTCATCCTCCAACTTTCTTGCATCTCTTGCTACCTCATGTGGTTCTACTATGGTTAATGCATCCAAGTTGTCATTTAGGAAGGTCCTTGTATGGATTGCATTGATGGCGTGGGCATAAGACATGTGAAAGGAATCCTGCAGTTCTCTTGTAATTTTCTGATAATAAGTGCCCTTCAGTTGATCCAGTCTACATTGATAGGTTGAATAAATATACTTGTTGGCCACATTTCCTACATTGTGGACAATAAAATAAACTACCTTCCTTGGAAGAGGCTGAATATTTGAAATCCAATCAATAGTTGTCATATAGGTAACTCATCTATCCCAAATTGCTTCATAGTCAAAAATTGGTTACTCAATCTCAGTTTCTAACTCAGCAACAGACTCTGATTATCTCCTTTTGTGGACTTTAAGCATTTTAGGCTTCTTTGTAATTTGATTTTCAGAGTCTGGCACACCAAATGCTTTAAGAACTTCATTTGTTCTGCCTTCTATGAGCCCAACTACTTTAACTTGTAATGAAGAGTTGAATAGGTAGCTGTAGAGATTTGTGACCACATCTTGTGCAAACATTTGTAGCTCCATTTCCATTCTCTTCTTAAGGGCTGCATAGGTTGTGAGAAGATCCAAGACTTGTTGTTATGTCTAGTAGAGTTGGGGATCTTCTAGTGATTCTACCAATAGATATAGATATAGAAGTACCTCATCATGTGGAGTAACAATTTCATCAATAAGACATGAGGCTGCATCCAATGGCATTCCTTCCCAAAATGTTTCATATTCAGAGTCTAAAGGCAGTCTAGACTCTAACTCAACATTAGACTCTGGTTTAGGTATTTTCTTGCTTTTAGAGTCTGGCTCTGCAGGAGTCATGGGAGAATATGTTTCCTGCAAAACAGGGTTAGTAGCAATAATAGGCTTGTGTGTGTGTACAGAATAAGCCTTCCTCAACCTACTGTACTTCTAAGTAAAAGATTTCTCAAGAGACCCAATTTGAGAATCCTGATGTGCTTCTCCAGGTTTATCAGAGTCTGTAGCCTTTCGAGAGTCTACAGACTTGGATTGAAGGTTAGAATTAGGTGTCTCATAACCCTCTTTTAGTAAAGAGAGTTCTTTAACCACCTATTTCTCTAGGGGATTGAGCTCCTCATCACTTGGATCATCTACAAGCCTTGATTGTACCAGTCTCTTCCTCTTTACAACTGGTACCTGTTGAGAGACACCAAAGGTTGGTTTTTTTTGGATTTTGGTTTTGAAGATTGTTTAGGTGAAAGGGATTTGGTTACTTGGGTAGGTGCAGGGGGTTCTCTATTACTTGTTCATGCACCATTTCACCACCAAAAAATGAAGCATTATAGATGGAAGGTTTGTAGTTGGAGAGTTTTACCTGCATTACCTGTGGATATGTCATGGCAGGTAGACTCTTCTTCTTGTCATCTATTCTCTTGATGTCAGAGAATATCCTTCTTTGTTATTTGTAGGCCTACACACAACAAGCATGTTCCAATCTAGTTGACATATCAGGAATGAAGTGGTTGAGGAGAATCATATGAAATTTATGATATTAGACTTTCTTCCTCCCCTCATGTACATTATTCAATTTTTCTCCCATTTGAGTAAGCAATATATCACTAATGTTGATCACTTTATCAAACAAGTGACTATAACCAATTTGACAAGTAACAGCAGTAATAGCATGAAAGCCACTACATTTACCAGTAAAGCACTTAGTAATTTGATCAAAAAAGAAAGACCATTCTTTCCTTAAATAGGGCCTAGTTAACTTACTCATGTTTTCTACACTAGCAGAATAATCTAGTGATTTAAACATGCTCTTAATATCAGAATCAGAAATAGTTTCATCAAAAGGAGTTTTAACAGGTAATTTAAACACAGAGTTGAGCACATCAGCAGTTACATCAAAGGTAAAGTCACCAAATGTAAACATGATTTTACCTGGTTGATCCTGAGAAGGATCAACTACCTTGGTTGAACTCCAAGCCTGAGATACAGCATCTATATGAATCACTGAGGATGCTTTCAGAATGTAGCTGAGCTCAAATTGCTGCAAAAAATCTATCATAGAGTAGTAGTCAGCATCTACCCTTTTCCTGTCACCTAGGGCTGCCACATGGTTTGTGGTCATGAATTCGAAATCCCCAAAAGTGAATGAAATTTCATTGGGTCCTCTCATCACAGTTGAGATAGCAGCCATTGAATTTGTTGAGTTGAAAGAGATGAAAATGCTTGAAGAACTTAGCTAGGGTTCGTGAAAAGCTCTGTAAATATTTCTGCCTTAGAAAATAATTTGTAATAAACAAGTGAGTAAAATGTATGAGAATTTTCTATTTTGTTTAAATTACATACAATACACACGAGTCTGCAGCCTGTCACCAATCAAAAGTAACTGTTACCGCCTATTTCAAGTCATTTAAACAGTTTTAAACGTAATCAGAGTCTGCAGGCACGAATGTTAACCGTTTCTGAGTCTAAGCGCTTATAACCTTCGCTGAGTCTACAGACTTGTCAGAGTTTAGAGACTCATCAAAGTTTAGAGACTCATTAGAGTTTAAAGACTCATCAGAGTTTAAAAGTTAGACTCTGTCAAGATACAGTACCTCAACAATTTTGTAAGAGCAAATCATAGTTTGAGAAATCAGGGACTATAATTAAAGTATATACCTTTCTTCTTGTAATGATTGATCACTTACATGTATAACGTACCTAGTTCACCTACCAGTCTGAGAAAGGTAGACTCATCAAGTGGTTTTGTCAAAATGTCTGCAATCTGTTTGTCAGTTGGAACATAGTGAAGTGTCACAGTACCATTTTCAACATGTTATCTAATAAAATGATACCTGACATCAATGTGATTAGTTCTAGAATGTTGGACTGGATTCTCTGCAATTTTAATAGCACTAGTATTACCACAATACATAGGAATATTTGAGAATGTTAGTCCATAATCTAGTAACTGATATCTCATCCACAGATTTTGAGCACAAAAACTTCCAGCTGCAATGTATTCAGCCTCAACTGTTGAGGTTGAAACTATTTGTTGTTTCTTGTTAAACTAAGAAATTAACCTGTTACTAAGAAATTGGCATTGACCTATTGTCCTTTTTTGTCCACTTTGTATCCTGCGTAGTCAGAGTCTGAATAACCAATTAGTGAAAAATCTGACTTTCTAGGATACCAAAGTCCAAGTGTTTGTGCACCCTTGAGATATTTGAAAATTCTTTTTACAGATAACAAATGTGATTCTCTTGGGTCAGCCTGAAATCTAGTACACATGCATGTTGCAAATATTATATCTAGTCTACTTGCAGTGAAATATAGCAATGAGCCAATCATACCTCTATAGCTAGTGTTGTTAACTTTCTTACCATTTGGGTCAGAGTCTAGCTTTGTGATTGTTGACATGGGAGTTTTGGCAGTTGCACAGTCTTGCATCCAATAGGGTTTTCACATACTTTGATTGATTGATGAAGATTCCATCATCATTCTGTTTGACTTGATGTCCCAAAAAGAAGTTCAATTCTCCCATCATGCTCATTTCATAATTTGACTGCATTAATTTGCTAAAATTTTTACATAGTTTTTCATTAGTAGAACCAAATATAATATCATCAACATAAATTTGGACAAGTAAAATATCACCTTTATATTTTCTAATAAAGAGAGTTTTATCAATGGTACCTCTTATAAATCCATTTTCAAGAAGAAATTTTGATAAAGTTTCATACCATGCTCTAGGTGCTTGCTTTAATCCATATAGTGCCTTGTCTAACCTTTAAACATGATCAGGAAACTTTGGATCAACAAATCATGGTGGTTGCTCCACATAGACTTCTTCTTCCAATTCTCCATTTAAGAAAGCACTTTTCACATCCATCTGATACACCTTGAATTTTGAATGAGCTGCAAAGGCTAGAAACATTCTAATAGCTTCCAATCTTGCTACTGGTGCAAAAGTTTCATCATAGTCAATTCCTTCCTCCTGAGAGTATCCTTTTGTAACTAGCCTTGCTTTGTTTCTTATCACAGTTCCATTCTCATCAAGTTTGTTTCTGAACACCCATTTTGCACCAACAACTGATCTATCTCTAGGTCTTGGTACAAGTTTCCACACTTTATTTCTCTCAAATTCANATGCAAGTTTCCACAATTTGTTTCTCTCAAATTCATTTATTTCCTCTTGCATTGCAATAATCCAATCAGGATCTTGTAATGTTTCCTCAATTTTCTTGGGTTTATTCTTTGAGATAAAATAGCTATAAAGACATTCATTTTGAGTAGCTGCTCTAGTTTGTACACCACTCTCAGGATCCCCAATTATCAAATCAGGAGTGTGATCCCTTGTCCATTTTCTAGCTGGTAGAAGATTGATTCTTGAACTTGAAGCTCCCCCTAAATCATTGGCATTTCCTGTGTGAGAGTGAAATACAAATGAAAAGGCTCTCCTGAATTGTTTGTCTCTGAGAAGAATTCAGAATTTCCTGATCCAGACCCTGAGGAGTTACACTCTGAAAAACTTGATTATGTCTGTCTAGACTCTGTCTGGGTAGACTCTGAACTGTTAGGCTCTGAATTATATGGAGTTGAATTTTCTGGCTCTCCCTCGAAGTGTGCAGGATTCTGTGTTGTTTTAGGAGTTATTTGAATCCATTCATCCTCATCATCTTCATCTATATCAGAACTTTTCAAATTTTCAAATTCAAATGTTATAGACTCTGATTCATCCTGCAATCCTGTAATCTTTTTGTCATCAAATGTAACATGAATAGATTCCATAAAAATTCTAGTTCTGAGATTAGATACTCTAAATGCCTTTGTATTTGATGCATATCAAAGAAAAATTGCTTCATCAGCCTTGGTTTCAAATTTGCTTAGATTTTCTGGATGTACTTTTAGTACAAAACACTTGCATCCAAATATGTGAAAGTGTTTNAGATTTTCTGGATGTACTTTTAGTACAAAAGACTTGCATCCAAATATGTGAAAATGCTTCACACTTGGCTTCTTGTTTTTTACCATCTCATATGGAGTCATTACATGCATATTAATCAATGTACAATTTTGAGTGAAACAAGTTGTACTTACCGCTTCATCCCAAAAATATACTGGTAGTTTAGACTCTGCCAACATTGTTCTGGAAGCTTCAATGAGTGTTCTATTCTTTCTTTCTAAAACTCCATTTTGTTGAGGTGTTCCTAGTGTAGAAAATTGTTGAGTAATTTCCTTTGATGCACAGTATTCCTCCATGGTTGCATTCTTGAATTCAGTACCATTATCACTTCTTAGAACTCTAATTGTTTTATTTGATTTTATTTCCAGAAAAGTTATATGGTCTATTATGTGTTGTGAAGCTTTATCCTTTGATTGTAGAAAGAAAACTCATGCGAATCTTGTAAAATCATCTACAATAATAAGAGCATATTTCTTTTTGTTAATTGACATTATATTACAATGATAAGAGCGTATTTCTTTTTGTTTTCTTTTGCTTTCTAAGTTGACATGCTTCACAAAGTCCATCTTGCACAAAATCAACCTGTGGTAATCCTCTCACAAGATTCTGTTTAACCAACTTGTTGAGTGTTTTAAAGTTGATGTGTGACAGTTTCTTGTGCCATTTCCAGCTTTCTTCAGTTGAGACCTTGCTGTATAAACATATGACTTCATTGTAAATACAATCCTCCAAGCTGACTTCATATATGTTACCATGTCTTTGCCCTTTGAAGACCAAAATGCCTATTTCTTTGTGAGTTACAAGACACTCTTTGTTGTCAAAGCCAGTATGGTAACCTTTATCTCCAAGTTGACTTATGCTTATTAGGTTATGTTTTAAACCATCAACTAGAGCTACTTCTTTAATGATTACATTTCCAAGTACAATCTTGTCATATCCCAGTGTTTATCCTTTGTTGCCATCTCCAAAGGATACTTCTAGGCCAGCCATCTCCACAAAGTCTGTAAGCAGGGATTTCTTTCCATTCATGTGTCCTGAGTATCCACTGTCCAGGATTAGGGTTACTTTCTTTTCCCTAGTTCCCTGCATACATAAAATAACTAGTTAGATGTTTTGAGGACCCAAATAGTTTTGGATCCTTTTCTACTANTACTTTCTTTTCCCTAGTTCCCTGCATACATAAAATAACTAGTTAGATGTTTTGAAAATCTAAAGAGTTTTGGATCCTTTTCTATTAATTTTGGGTGAAACAGGTTTAGAGTTCTTGACTTTTGTTTTACCTGTTTCCTTTGTTGCTTTAGACTCTGGTGGAGTCTTGACAGTGTCATACCAACTTTTATCAATTGAATATTTTAATTCATAAAAGTTATAATACAAATCATGATAGTCTCTACATATATAAATAGAATGAAATATGCTACCACAGTGATAACAAGGTTTCTGTGGTATGTAGTGACTTTTCAGAGTCTGAGAAGGNTATATAAATAGAATGAAATATGCTACCACAGTGATAACAAGGCTTTTGTGGAATGTAGTGACTTTTCAGAGTCTGTGAAGGAATAGACTCTGATTTTTCCTCAATTTTTGCTTTACAATCTAGAGCTAAATGGTTGTTCTTACCACATCTGTAACACTTCTTTCTAAGTGCATTAGGATCATTTTGATAGTTATTGGCCTTGTTAATGCCTTCCTTACCATTCATGTTCCTCCTAGTTTTGATAGACTTTGATAAGTTCTCTAGCCTTTCTTTTAACTTGGACTTAGACAAGTATCATATGTTAATGTTCTTCTTAGTCTTATTTACTCCCATTTCATCTCTCTTTTTATCAACTATAGGGGAACATTGACAGATGAGTTAGTGGTTTCTTTAGGTAAATCATTCTTTAATTCAGAAGTCACAAACTTAACAGGGATAAAGGTACTTTTGTCCTTAGTCTTACTGATTTGACTAGCTTCATCAATGTTATCACTCTCAATAATAGGTCTTTTGCCTTTACTCTTGTCATAGCCTAGACCAGCAGTTTGACACACATGTTGATTATTGAGAATTTCCTGAACTTTTCTTCCAGAGTCTATCCAGACTCTGAACTTAAATCTCTCTTCCTCTAGTTATTTCTTAAGATAGTCAAAGGCTTTCAAGATTTCAGTGCAGTTGTGACTATATTTCTCAGAGTCCTCCTTGTATTGTTCCATTAATTTTAACTCCGACTCTAAATGGTCATTCCTATTTGTCAAGGTTAAATTCTCTTCTCTTAACCTTTTACTTTCACTAGTGAGAGATCTAAAATTCATCATTATTTTATTAACCTCACTTTGCACCATTTGTATACCATCAGAGTCTAAATTAAGTAAGGATTCAGGAGTAAAGATTGATACCTGAGTTTTAGGAGATAAGGGTTCTTTGGGAGATTGTGATCTTCTTGAGGAGGATGCCATCAATGCTAAATTTTCATAATCAATTTCATCCTCTGAGCTTGAATTTGCCCAATCATTTCCTGTTGATAGAAGTGATTTCCCTTTTCCTTGACTTTTTAACTTTCTACATTCACTAGCAAAGTGCCTCAATATTCCGCAGTTGAAACACTTAACCTTTATTTTGTCAAGTTTGATTATAGTGCTCTTGCTCTTTTCAACCTTCTCATCTTTCTTCTTGAATGATGGCCTCTTGTTAAATTTGCCAGTTCTTTTGTTAAATTTCATTCTTTTGAAATTTTTTGCAAACATAGCCATCATTTGACTTAGGTCAATTTCCTCATCAGACTCAGAGTCTGTGTCAGTAGACTCTGACTCTTCAACAGCTTTACCTTTCTTCCTTAAGTCCTTGATTCTAGCTTCTATGGGTTTTCCTCATCAGAATCAGAGTCTGTGTCAGTAGACTCTGACTCCACAACAGCTTTACCCTTCTTTCTTGAATCCTTGATTCTAGCTTCTGTGGGTTGTTCCTGTTGTTCTTTCTCAGACTCCATTAAGAGTGCCACAGATTTTGTCTTTACAGACTTCTTATTCTT
>QRFB01005728.1:0-39711 GCA_008931105.1 Oenanthe javanica
TCTATGAGGACATCTTGGTGATTGTTAACGACTCCATAATTTAAACATTTTTAAATTGTATAAGAGTGGCTAGCTCTTACCAGAACTAGGCTGGTAACAACTTGTCTGCGTGTGTGTTTACAAATGTGCTGGCCCCAACTTATATAAGAAAAGGATATTGGTGAAGAACAATATGTTTTCGGGATATGAGTATGAGCAACAAGTTATCCAATCATTAATATGCTGAATAACCAGTCAAGGAAAAATAGAAGAATTTAACCTTCCTTGTCTCTTTGAGACTCAACCATGCAACCTGTTGGTGGACTGTGGGCTTGATGCCATAGTAAAATACAAAATAAAGGTGAATAAAGAATCTCAGGCTCTTATGTAATAGGGTGTACGGTTCTATAATTACCAAGTGAATAATCTATGCAAACATTGTGCTTCATTAAATTTCAGGAAATGTAATTATCTTAATATTATAAGGATCATCCTCACTAAATTTTATGGTCTTCAAATTTTAATAGTGAGCAAAAGAAAAAGTACCTTATGACATTGGACTATTTATGCGCTAAATTTGATGGTCTCCAAATTTTACTAGTGAGGAAAAGAGAAAGTACCTTATGACATTGGACTTTGTTGCTAGGAACATATTAAAGACACAAGTTTCATACTTTTCTATCCAACTAATCTTGCTTGTTTTAGATCTTGGCGATGCGGTATCCCAGAAGACTGGTTTTGGCAGGGTGCTTATCTGCTTTGATTGTAAGGAAATATATATCTGGCACCTATTTTATTTGGTTATCAAACTCAATCACAATATTTGGAGGCTTAAAATTTATATAATTATATGTGCCCATTTTTAGGTGATGACTATGCTTTCGGCTCTCTTAGGCTGGGCTGCTCCAAACTTGGTAAGATATATGTTAATCTAGCAGTCTGGATTCTTAAGGATCCTAATATGATTTTATTAAAAAGGGATGTGTAGTATGTGTGATTGTATCAATAGAGGCTTCGCAACCATTTCAAGGAAAGAGTAGGTAAAGCATCTCGATACACTATTGTTAAATCTCCATGATGTGTGTAGTAGCTGCATTTTTCGAGTAGCATCCCACATTCCTGATCACTTTGGCTATTAAGTAGGATTATTTATCATAAATGTATTTCTTGTTACCAGACAACATAAATTTTCAGTGCACTTCATGTTTGTCATTGGTGTAGTTGAAGATGAGAAACTCTTTTTTGTTTGTTGGAAGAAGATGAGTAACTTCACCATACTGCAGGCCTAGGGTTTACTTGGTCGGTTATTGGTAATGGTGACAGAGATATGGGCATTTTTAGTCCAAATAAAAAAATGGTACTAATAAACTTTCAAAATATTCCATAGATTCATCAGATCATCAGAGTGTCACAGTTGATATCTTGTGGTCTTTCGCCAATGGAGTTGGACTTTAACTTAAGTCAATTTGCTTAGTTCTTTTTCAATTAGCTATGAGTTCGAAAGTATTTTGCTTGATTTATCTTTGTTAAATTTGTATACTTGTTTATGTATGCCTGCCAACTGGCAAGTTATTAGCCAGGCAGCATATAAAGAAAAACTGAACAAACTCAACAAAGGGACTAGTATCATATGTTAGTTTCATGTTAAATTTAGAAGTTGATAATCTCTTCTCCTGTTTACGATTTAATTTAACCATATAAAGTAGCATTAACTTTCTTAGTTTCTTTGGTAATTTGTGAAGGTGGTTGTGAACAACTTCTAATGCTTTTACATTATCTGGGATTTCTTAGAGAAGTTATCATGCTTCACTTTGATATCTTAAGCCCTATCTGTAAATGTATTTGATTGTAAACATGTGCAGATTCCTCGTAAACTCACTCATCACATAACAACATTATTATTTTTTGCATTTGGGCTATGGTCGTTGTGGGATGCATTCAAAGACGGGTAACACTTAATCCACTCCTTTTACTACTGTCTTTCACATTGATAGTGCTCTTTATGGGAAAAATTGATCCGCTCCATTGATTGATAATATTATTTTGTTAATAGGGAGGCTGAAGACTTGGCTGAAATTGAAGCGGAATTGGTTGATCTCTTTTCCACTTCCATAACTTACTTATATTGCTCTAAATTATTATAATCTTACTTTATGATGTTGATTAGGATGCTAATATGAAAACCAATGGAACGAGCAAAGACAAAGACAAGAGCAAGGTAAGGCCATTAGTGATTTTTTTTGCGTGAACTCTGACGATGCCTAGTTTGTTTTTTTTTGAATTGTAAGACCATCTTCAATGGATGACACTAAAATAGTGTTACTTTGACACTATTTTAGTGTCAAAATTACATAATTTATAAAACCAACTCCAATGGGAGTTACACTATATCCTACACTATAAGGAATATTTTACTTAATGAAATAGAATATTCTTCTTCTTACATAAAATTAACTTTTTTAATAAATCATTTATTAATATATAAACTTACAAAACACTTCCTAAATATATGATTATATAATTATGATTCATCAAAAATAATTAAAGTTAAAAATTATAAATTTTCGATAAAAAAATGAATTATGAAGTCGATAAAAATTTAGACTTAAAAAATATAAAAGAAATTGTAAGTTGATAAAAGTTAAAATAAAAAAGAATCGAGTTTTGGGACTTGAAAGGAATAAATTAATTTTTGTTAACAAATATGAGGGTATAGTAAGAATTTTGGAGGACACCAAATTTGGTGTCAAGATGACACCAAATGTATGTTTGACTTGGTATCACTCCAATTATTTAGTGTCATTTTGACACTATTTTAGTGTCCCATTGGAGTTGGTTTTACACTAAAATAGTGTTAAAGTGACACTACTTTAGTGTTTTAGTGTCCCATTGGAGATGCTCTAAAAGTGCCTGTTATTTTTCCTGTATAACTTCTACCATGTTTTAGATGCACGGCTATATCATTACATTGAAATAATTAAGTCCATCATTTATGAAGCAGATATTTTCTTACCTGATCTTGGCTTTAATTCTTTCCTTGGTTTTTTGCTCGTCTATTCTTAAGCATATTACTTTAGTCCCCTTTGGAATCTCCTTGGCTTCTAAAGTAGGTGTAAGTTCCACTGAGTTGTTTAACGGAACCAACTATATCAAAGAATCCATCAAGGGCGGTCACATAAAGTTGGCTGTGAAATCTTTATCTATATAGAAAATGCAGTTGCATTTAATATTGAGATGTGAAGAAATTGAAGAGTCATATCAAGTTTATGCTTCACATTGACTTATATTTTAGTAAGACAATAGTCTCTTTATCTCTTCTTTTTTTGCGACGGCTTTCATATGCCTTGACAAATAATTTTGTAATATTCATTCATGATCTCTAATCTTGCCTAGTTCATAAGAGTTAAATCTGTAGGAATAAATATGTTTCTTGTAAGTATGTTATGATCGGATCTCTGATTGAAAGCTTTATGAAAGGCCTGTGTGTTTACTTGTGGCGAGGCAGTTTCATATTTTTTGTGTTTAACTTTGTATTTAAATCGAAGGTGCAAGAGGTTTCATTAGTCACTGAAAAAGAGTAATGTAGTATCCTTGTACTGTTTTTTAGGGTGATGATGATACAACAAAGAAGAGGCGGCCATTTCTCACCCAGTTCTTCTCGCCAATCCTTCTAAAGGTTCTCTTCCTTCAAATATTACAGTGAAGTTAATAAATTTGACATGCACTTAAAAATCATTTAAGCAGAGCTGTTTCTATGGCAGGCATTTTCAATCACATTTTTTGGTGAATGGGGTGACAAGAGCCAGGTTTAACATCCTATCAAAACCTTTTTTTTGGGAACATCCTACCAAATTCTCATACTATGTTATACATTTCACCATATCTGTTCTACACCATATCCGTTCTATTTTATGTTATTCATCTAACGTTGTGTATATAACTGTCTTGTCAGTTAGCTACCATTGGTTTGGCGGCAGATGAAAATCCATTCGGTGTTGTACTTGGAGGAATCTTGTAAGCTACCTCTTTCGGTTGAAACTATTTATTCAGAGAAACTTTTATATTAGTTATAGTTAATTTTTTTGGCAAATGGTCTCTTCAACTTTCCCTCACATTTATGGATACCTGTGAATCCTATTAAAAAACGTGCTAAACCAATTGCTGACCCATACATATGTTTGTGTTACACTGGTAAAGAATGGGCAAACAGTATGAACTTCACAAAAAATTAGAATTCTATGGAATAGAGGGAGAGATTCATTTCTTTTCTTTTTTTAATAAAAAAAGTATTCTCATTACCTTTCTTGATCCTTACATGAACAAGGAATCACAGAAAACGGGATATTCCCCCGAGGGAGAGATTCATAATTACAGTATGTCATATATATGTAATTATAATCGTGAGCTACTATATACGAAAAGTGGGGATAGAGAAGCTGTGTTTGCCAGCCATTCCTCTCATAAGTACCAAAATCCAAATATCATAGTCCAGAAATTGAACATGTTCTTTTGTATATTTAACTCACGAGATTCACTAAATTTCCTTGCACCAGCATTATTTGGTTGCATGCTGTCTTGAATTCGCATAACCAGTTGATGAATTTCATTGTCCCTTGCATTCTCTGTATACCTTATTTACAGTATATATTAAAGCAGAATATAGTTGGTCACTTGGGAAGTTGGGGCATGTTACAATTTTGATGTTGAATCATCATTCATTATCTCAATAACAGTCCAGTGTGGGACATCTGGTCAATCGACTGTGCAAGTCTTGAATTACGTTCCATCTGAAAAGTTATTATGAAAAATAATATTATAGTATTTCTGGTTTCAGAGGACAAGCTTTGTGTACCACTGCTGCCGTCATCGGAGGAAAGAGTCTGGCGAAACAAATATCTGAGAGACTAGTAATAAATCACCCATTTTTTTGTTTTATTATGTTTCATCCTGTTTTCCTATATGGACCTACTTCCCCTAGATTGATAAAGCCCAGTTGACATATTTTTATCATGCAGATCGCACTCTCAGGTGGAGTTCTTTTCATTATTTTTGGAATCCAATCGGTCCTTTCAGCAGTGGAGTCATAAGATCTGGTATTACATCCATCACAGCATTTACAACCTAATCAGTTACTTGCATTAACATTCTTAGACGGGGAATCAAATGCCATCTTGAATTAGGTGAATAGACTATACAGCGGTGCAGTAAAGGTCAAAAAGCAAAAAAAGAAGAAGAAAAAACGGAGACATTATTGACATTGTCCATTTTCTGGGACAAGAGCATTGTATCCTAGATAGCAATGACATCTAAAGAGCCTGTAGCAATTGAAAGCGATTTTATAATTAATTATATATTTCAGTAGAAGCATAGGGCTACAAAGTTGTTGACAATGTCAATTATGGATAATGTAATACATATATTGCAAATTGTGTTCCTATCCAGTGATATGTAGTAATCTATTTGGCATACGTAATAACTCGCTTGCAAATGAGCAACCAAACGAATGCAGTAGCAAGGGGCCCGGCACAGGGCACAGGCATCGACAAATTCTTTATCAATATTTAACTTCTTTCTGACTTAAATTAGTTCAACTACAAATTATGGGGTAACAAGAAGATTAATTATAAATCATATAAATCATGAGTAGAAGTTGTATCTGGAAGACTCATCTATTATATTCCGAAACCCTCCAATGGTTGAAGCCACTACAATGAACACTACCACAATTATGCAAACCTGGAATCAAAAGGCTTTATTTAGTGTTACACCACCATCTTTGCTACTTACCCAGTTGATGAGCCACGAGACACTGAATTTTTTTGGTTTCTTGATTGTGAGCCATAGTATACATAGCAGCTGCAACAAAATTATGCAAGTCCAATCATATGCTTGCTTTTTTTCCCTGTTGATAATATGTATGCCTAAATGGGAGCTAGTGCTTACAAAATAAGAACTGGGAGCAAAACCAAATCCACCAAAGAATCCAAGTAGATCCCCAAAGAAAGGGAATGTTAAACCCACAAACAAAGTGAAGGCTGCAAGGTTTTATCAGGAACATATTCAAGGTGGTCAAATTCACACAAAACACACACTCATAAGTCATAGGTTGGTAACATTTCAGTGGTAGTCTTACACTCTTACCAACATAAGTTGAACGAACTACAAGTCTAAATAACATTCCTGTTGGGACTTTGAACATTTTAGCCATCGTTCTCTCTGCCAAATCAAACACCGGCATTGAAAAGACCTGGCCAGATAATTGATTAAGGGTAAATATTATACGGAGTAAGTTATAAGTTTTTAAAGTAGTTGAGTTGGTCCAGTGGTTACTTGTCCGTCATGGATTTAACTATCTTGGTGCGTACATTTTACACCCCTCATACCTTGCTCTCAAGCGGGATAAGTTTGTACGTTATCTTGCCTTTTTTCATAAGTTCAACTACCTGATAGCTGCCAATGACATGGATGACAACCATTAGGTTAGCAGCAGCAATAATGAGCCATGTGGGTCTTTCAAGATTCTCTAATACATTATCAGCAACATCTTTACCAAAAGCATAGTATCCTATAAAGGCAACTGGCAGATAGCAAATCGCTGTTATAATATAGGCTCCAAATGCACCTTTTAACATTAAAACTTTAGAAGGCCTCTCAGGGGTTGATGGCATTGTGGCCTGGATTTCAATTTTCAAGGGTCACTGCATGACCTGCATATGCAAATGCAATCTGACCTAACGCATTGAACATTCTAATAAATGAGTCAGCTCCACCGGTATATTCATATTTGTAGCTCACATTCTCAGCCCTGTCTTGATTTAAGCTGCCCACCCAAGCTATAGTTGAATAGCTGCAATTGCATCCAGAGATTAAAGGTATGTGTGGACGAAATGTTTCTAAAGATTCCAATGTTTTCTATGACTAACAAATTATGTTCCAATTGTAGCCAAAGACACTAGCATTCGGTTTTACTGAAGAATCTTATTTTGTCCTAGACTTCAGCCGATAGAAAAGCTCTATTAAGTATTAAGTCAATAATCACCTGAGCTACATGATGGCAGATGCCACTGAAACTGCAGCAACAGAGTTGATATTTGGGAGTTGGGAAAGAACAAAATGTATAGAACCAAAAACACAAATCCAGTAAGATTGCCTGAGCTTTATACAATTTGTGCAAACTTTTTCCAAGAAGTTCCTGAGACACTGGCCACCAGTGACCATGTACACAATGTTACAGCCAACCTGTACAATGAGTTGTTGTGGAAGCACAATCCATGCTCCAAGTCTTGGCCCAAAAGCATACTGACCAAGGTTGTAACAACGATCAAAATGGACCCCAGGAACACATTCGTGGAGCTGTATCAGCTGCCACATGGTATATAATGTCATGATCCAGGATAGAACCATAAACACGATACCTGGACCCCTGAGAAAGACTCGAAGCATTAGGAAAGCTGGTTACTATCTAGATCCAGCAAGGCTGCAACGAATGTTACATTTGAGTTTGTTTTCATACATCTATAATATTTTGCATAATGATCACCTCTTCCACGTATAATTTTTTTTCCCACAGACTTGGTATAAAAAATACCATACACATCTATGATGAGTCTAATTTAGTGCCACTGATTATATTAATTTTTTTAAGAGGAAAGTCGGACTTATCCACCAATGGATTCGTGGAATTTCCACTGTTCAAACGCGTCGACAAGCACTACATGAACTAAAACATTGCACGTTACATAAAAATATGCATACGAGAGATTATTAGGTAGTAGTACCATCCTAAGTGGGTCATGGCATAAGGCAAGCTGAGAACCCCAGCACCAACCATAGCTGTGACAGTATGAAAAGTTGAGTACCACCATTTGGCTTCTCGGGGAAGCCCGTTTTTCCGTCGATCATATGTTGGAACTTCCTGCATATATGCCAGGGTTAGAGAAACAGCCATACTATATTATAGTCAACTTTAATAGAATGCATGAGAAACTCGAAAGAGAGTTTACGTTTGGAAGTGGAGGAGAAGCTGATATCATGCTTAAAAGAAATAACTAAATTGTGTAAGTTCAGAGACAGGCATTTATAAACTTGTAGTTAAAGAGTAGTAGTTTACGAGTCAGATAACTTTTTTATTTTTGGCTCTTAAAACATTGCTCGTACTATTGGCCATAAGAACAATATACTTAATCTTATTTGTGGCCCTAAACACTTAAGTTTGGACACATCATGGTCAAGAATATATAAACATCGTACCCAGTGCACAAGACTTCCGTATCACTAGAGTCTGGATATGTCCGAATGTACACATCATTACCCTCATTTTTCGTAAAGAAATTATTTCTAGGGATTTTAACCCGTAAGAGGCCATAACCTACTGGACTATATGCATATGACAATTATTAGCAATCACGACCTTCTCCTAGTATATCTTTCACAATAAACTAGTAAAGTCCGGTCTAAAAAACGGGGTTCGTATATTGTACCTAAACCGTTACAAGTAAATTGAAATTTTGTAGGTTGGTAAATGGTAATTCATATCTATCACATCACATGATGATTGATGGGCAAACTACAGGCCACACTCTTTATACACATTGGTGAATAGTTCTGTTATGACCATTTCTGGAGGTGTAAAGATGGATCCTTTCATAGAAGTGGGCGTAACGTGTAAGTCTTCATCATAGTTCCATATTGGTCCAGTAAGCAACAATTACAGCTATGCACTAAAACAAATAGATACATGTAAAATGAGGAAAAACATTAGCAGTCATAAACTTATTGTGGAGGCATAACTGCAATACTTACAAGATACGTCTCGCTAATGTTGGCAATTTGGTAACAGCAACAACATGCTAATGTGATAATTTTAATCGTGTGAAATTGAGCAAACTTTAGTGCATATAACGCACGAGTCATTAAGAGGATTATTAACTGAAACTTGGTAGTGACAGAGTATATATTTATATAGATTTTATATAAATATATTCATCATATTTATTATATTTTGCATTAATTGGATGTTTGTTAATTAGATTTTAATGTTTTATTGTAGGAAGCAAAGAAATCCTAAACTTGGAAGAATTGGAGATTAAAGAGTCCAATTTAGAGATAAATTAAAATTAAATTTGGAATTGATGGGTTGCGTACATATGGTTCACTATTTGAGCCATAACTTGAATTCTAGAAGTCAGAATTAGGTAATTTTACAGCCCACGCGAAGATAATAGAAAAATCTATAATTCAGATGTGGCCCAATACACATATTTAAAGTAGAGCAGCCCAGAAACAGGGCTGGATAGCTGACTACGAATTTTATGTTACAATTCTATCTCGTTTAGGAAAGTAAGTCTGACTTTCTTGGAAACCATTAAAAACACTTTTATATTAGGTTTTATAAAATAATTAGTGGCGGCCGTGTATTACCTAGGGCGGCCGTGTATTACCGAGAGCGAGAATCGGAGAGAAAACTTGGAAAGAGAACTTGAGCAAGGATTGAAGGGATTCACTCTGAGTTCAAGAGATTTTGTCAAGTTGTATCTTCTTAACTCTATACTCTTGTAGCCATGATTTTCATTATTAATATATGTTTGTTTTCTTTCTTCGTTATGAGTAACTAATTCTCTAATCTGGGAATTAGGTAGTATTCATTAGTTTGAGATGTTTGTTTAATATTGTATTGTGATTTCTCTGCTTTGCTAATCTGTCATACTGTGCTTAACACAATTATGGGAGTAGCTAACCTTTAATTGTATCTGTAGGGGTTATTAACGAATCGGGAGAAGAGTTATAATTCTAGTTCATGATATGATAGACATAAGTCAATTATTTAATTGAGAGATTAATATGAGACTGAAAATCCTTGGGTCTTGATAGCTTATAGTTGTACCTCAATTAATCATGGGAGTAATGGTTAAGACATAATTGTAAGTATTATATTGTATCTTGGGAGAGAACATTATAAACTTTAGAATGATTGTTTTTAGCAGAGTAAGAGACTTGTATGTCACAATTGATGGACATTCATCAATGCCAATGAAGAACCCTATTTCCTGGATTACTTTTTATCATCGTTAATTTAACAATTTTATCTGCTTATTAGTTTAATTTAGTTTATAAACAAAAACCCAAAAATCATTCTTCTCACTTCTAGATTATAAGAGATAATATACTTGAAATTGATATTGATAACAATCCTTTCCTGCGAACGATACCCTCCAAAATACTCGACAAGCGGTCATTGTCCTTGACGGTGACTGTCTAACTGCACACTAGATGTTATTTTTGCTAAATAAAATTTACAGAAAAAAAATCAATCAACAAATATATCAGAGAATGCAGAAATGGAGACTTTGTCTTTGAGGACTGCTTTTAGTGTGATCACCGTTGAAATGGAGAGCGATGGGAAGAACTAGAATGATGAATGCAAGCATTTTGCTCCTGCCATATTAAGCACACTGAAGCAGCAATGAACAACTTTTCAAGTTAAACACCAAGACAAATTTTTAGAAAAGAAGACATCATCTAAGTCGATACTATTCAGTGAGTGTGTTCCCGATATACACCATTATTTATCACCACTTCAGAGTACGAGCATTCGAAGAAGAGATGATTTAAAGTTCCCACTGCAGCTGATCACGAAATTGCATGAAGATGAGCATTTCATTCCAAAACTTATCATTCTGCACAACAGACGTTCATAGCAATTATTTCTGCATATAAACTCCTGTATAATGTGTTGGCAAGAACTTGATGAACTGCTCATTTCCTACGTTCTATTTAAATTCATGCAATTTATATCGTTGCGTATTAAAGAAAACTTACAAGAATAACACCACTTTATCGCAATATCTTCGCCCTTTGTAATTCTTTTTTATTTTAAGAAAGTATCGATTTGTTTTCTACATATAAAATAACACTATCAATTCAAAAATGATATATATGATTTGGTTCTGGTTCCGTATGGGTTCAGCCAGCAACTATTACATTAATAAGACAATGGGTTCAGCAAAGTAAATATCACTCTGGCAGCAATCACATGCTAATTAGGCGTGTTAAAATTAAGCAAAGACAGTGCAGACAATCGATAAATCATCAAAATTCAAGACGTACTGTGAAATGGCAATAAACCAGTCTTATGCATTCAATCTATGTGAGTTGATGGGGAATGACCAAATGAGGAAAATGAGGTCGGAAATGATTTGGATTTTATGGGTACGTAGGGAATGAGCTACACAGTTAATGTGAATGAGTTTCCCATTCCAACTGACCAAATCCATCAACAAAACACTAACACATGAGAATGATATTCTCATCAATTGGGTTAAGCTACCATTGACCAAATTCGCTTAAATATATAAATATACCAGGACAATTTTTAAACCTACAAGTACGAATAATATTTAAAATCAACTTAGATAGCCCCCTCCTCCAGGCATGCTTGGTGGACCTTGGGATGTAACTTGCCCTTGACTTACCATCTGTGATCGACCCTGACCTTGAACATAAGCTTGACCCGTTCCTGTCCCAACCATTTGTTGCTGCTGTGATGGCTGTTGTTGCATTTGTGGGATATGTTGTTGCATTTGTGGGATATGTTGTTGCATCTGGGGAACTTGCTGCTGCATTTGCTGCTGAGGTTGCATCTGAGGAATTTGCTGCTGCTGCTGCTGCTGCTGCTGCTGCTGCTGTTGTATCTGGGAAATCTGTTGCTGCTGCTGCAACTGGGGAATCTGCTGCTGTTGCTGTTGCTGTTGCTGCTGCTGCTGCTGTAACTGCGGAATCTGCTGTTGTTGCTGCAACTGTGGAATTTGCTGCTGCAGCTGCCCAATCTGTTGCTGCTGCTGCTGNTAATTCAAGACGTACTGTGAAATGGCAATAAACCAGTCTTATGCATTCAATCTATGTGAGTTGATGGGGAATGACCGAATGAGGAAAATGAGGACGGAAATGATTTGGATTTTATGGGTACGTAGGGAATGAGCTACACAGTTAATGTGAATGAGTTTCCCATTCCAACTGACCAAATCCATCAACAAAACACTAACACATGAGAATGATATTCTCATCAATTGGGTTAAGCTACCATTGACCAAATTCGCTTAAATATATAAATATACCAGGACAATTTTTAAACCTACAAGTACGAATAATATTTAAAATCAACTTAGATAGCCCCCTCCTCCAGGCATGCTTGGTGGACCTTGGGATGTAACTTGCCCTTGACTTACCATCTGTGATCGACCCTGACCTTGAACATAAGCTTGACCCGTTCCTGTCCCAACCATTTGTTGCTGCTGTGATGGCTGTTGTTGCATTTGTGGGATATGTTGTTGCATTTGTGGGATATGTTGTTGCATCTGGGGAACTTGCTGCTGCATTTGCTGCTGAGGTTGCATCTGAGGAATTTGCTGCTGCTGCTGCTGCTGCTGCTGCTGCTGCTGTTGTATCTGGGAAATCTGTTGCTGCTGCTGCAACTGGGGAATCTGCTGCTGTTGCTGTTGCTGTTGCTGCTGCTGCTGCTGTAACTGCGGAATCTGCTGTTGTTGCTGCAACTGTGGAATTTGCTGCTGCAGCTGCCCAATCTGTTGCTGCTGCTGCTGCGGGAGAGGCTGTTGCTGAAGCTGTTGAAGCTGCTGCTGGTGTTGAAGTTGTGGATGCTGCTGTTGTGGTTGAAGCTGCTGGTGTTGTTGCTGTTGATTTGATATCTGTGGTTTGAACACGACCATGTCCTGAAATTGTGGCGGTGAAACCGAGTAGAGTAGCAGACTTAAATAAAACCCAACTTACAAATGTCACTTTGAAAATCAGCGAGCTTCTACTTACCCCAGGAAATAGCATTCCAATTAAACGACAGGCTTTATCAGAAACTGATAGCAGCAATGTCTGTGACGGCAACTGTATAACTGCACACTAGATATTTATAGCAAATATGTCAGCATATAACTTGTGGGAGTTGGCGAATTACTTAGGATCCTCAAAGATATTGATACATGTTGCATGAGCCAAGTCAGATCCCTTTAAAACATTTCCAATTTTTCAATTTATTAAGTGTGAGGCTAACAAAACAGATTTCCTATGATTTAGACTCATTTAGGAACCAATTATGCAACACAATTTTTACTAATTTTACAATTATTATACCTAGATGTACTATTATATAAAAACAACAGAAATAAACNACATCTCCAATTTTTCAATTTATTAAGTGTGAGGCTAACAAAACAGATTTCCTATGATTTAGACTCATTTAGGAACCAATTATGCAACACAATTTTTACTAATTTTACAATTATTATACCTAGATGTACTATTATATAAAAACAACAGAAATAAACAATTAACCATTGGGTCCCATGCAAAATGTAGCTTTTGAGTTTGGAAAATATTCGTATTTCTGTTCAAAAAGTAATCAATCGGGTTTTGTTCTTATCTGGATAGGGGCATAATATCATTTACTCCAAATGAAATTTTTCTACAGTCAAAGAAGATTGGTTAGCAAATAATCAGATTATAGAATAATTGGAATAGAGGCAAGCACTGTAGAGTGTCTCACAGACAACTTCCACAGCTCAAAAGTAGAACACTCTTACAAACTTCACCAATAACTACAAGGTGCCTTCCCATCCTATCTACTCTGACAATATATGGGCTTCAAGTGTTTCCAAACTTATGAAAGGGAAGCATTAACTCTGCTCACTCTGCTTTTAATTCTAGAACTTAAACCACCCATTATGATTTTCCAACCTTATTCTTAGAGTTCTAAGTCAACAGAACTTCAAATTACCAAGACAAATTGTCTATAAAAGGTTCTGTGATGATTCATGGGAACATTATGAGTCCATACACTTTCATCTGGGCTATAGAATTCGAATCAGCAGTTGTGTTTCTGAGCTAACACTACAGGATATAGTAAACACTGGTTTGGCAACCTTATTCTAAGAGTTCAACTCAACTGACCTTATAATTTCTAAAAGAAACTGTTGGTAAAAAGGTCCTGTGATGGATTGATAAGAACATCAAGAGTCCATAAAGTTGCATTTGGGCTATAAAATCAAATCAGCAGTTGTGCTCCTGCACAGGCTATCTTGAGATACGGTAAAATTGATCTTCAGTTAAGAAGTGGCTTAAATAAATTGTATTAGTGACTTGAGTTTATAATTTAACAGAAACTTCCTAGGGTTATGACTTGATCCACGTCGTTTTGGGTAGAGATCGACCCGCGATCCGGGTCGCGCAACTCAGTTCACGATTCCATACCCCGACCTGAGAACCGGGTAACTATGGTTTTCATTGTTTTAGGATTGTGCTTCCACAGATAGCATTCAACATGGACTTTTTCCATTTAAATACTCTAGTACACTATATACATATTTCATGAGCCCTTTGTTATTAGAGAACATAGTGAAAGCCTATTACATGACTTACAAGCTTTTTTTCTTGCAGCTGCCCAAGAAAACCATGCTGATTCATTGCCCGAAAAACTAGAAAGTCTGCCTTCCCAACATACTGCCTGGTGTTAAAAAGAAAGAAGATGCACATAATGACCATAATAACAGAAAGCAGTTACAGAATGAGAAAGAAGAGCAGAACTATAATAAGAACTAAGGATATTACTTGTTATTCATGTGGTCCTGTGATATTAGCCTTACGATTTGCATAGTTGGTGGCCAATTTGCTGCCAGCCTGAAGCAAGAAAAAGAACACACAATATCTTCAGTGTACTAGCAAGATGTGCTTCAACCATAAAATTAGGTTTTCATTCATCTTTAAATCATATTCTATCTCATTGTTTACTTGTGTGAAATGCTAGCTTTGACTAATTTGCCCAAAATTATTAAGCATCATTAACAATAAAGTATTTTGTAGTAAAGAATGCATGATTCTTTTGTCTATGTGCTTTGTAGGATTTAGTAGCATTTTACAAGTTTTTTTTACGTGTTCACTATAAATAATAGAAAGTATTCCCTCTAAAGTTCTTCCGACGTTTATGGGCTATAACTTACAAGGAATAAACAATGGAGACATGAGCAAAAATGAAATGGTTCATACAACAAGATATTCTATACAAACTTTCCTGTGAAAGTGAATCACATCATTACTCGCATGGTGAATTAAAAAAAAAGTTACTTAACAAGTTAATAACATCAGGATAAACGATATAACTCAATTAGAGTTTATTTATCAATCAATATATGAAGAAAATTATCTATTATTGATATACACATATTCATTATTTTGAATAGAGCTTGTCAATATAATATATGCAGGGCATTGTGGTCATAAAATCAAAAATCACTAATCGATGTATAATTTGAATTTAGAGGAGCTCGAAGGCCTTTGCCGAATCTACTCTTTTCAACTGAGATATGCATGGCAAACTTGCACCAAATTTTACCTATGCAAATAATCAATCTAGAGCAACTACACCACCATCAATCATGAAATTGCACCTAGCCGTTAATCTAGTACTCTAGTAGACTAGTATCAATGGCCCCTCAGTACACATACTTGTACACTCTAATTTTTTTTCTCTGTTCACTTGGTCCAGGAATTTCCTAACCAAAAAAAATTACAAGAACTTACCTNGAATTTTACCTATGCAAATAATCAATCTAGAGCAACTACACCACCATCAATCATGAAATTGCACCTAGCCGTTAATCTAGTACTCTAGTAAACTAGTATCAATGGCCCCTCAGTACAAATACTTGTACACTCTAATTTTTTTTTCTCTGTTCACTTGGTCCAGGAATTTCCTAACCAAAAAAAATTACAAGAACTTACCTTAACGTTTGCACCTTGGAAAATTCAAGCAGTAACATATAGAATTCTGAAACGTTAAGCTCAAAGGCCTTTGTCTTATCTACCCTTCACGACAGAAATATGCATGGAAAACTTGCACCAAATTTACCTCTGGAAATAATAAACCTAGAGCAAGTACACCAATCATAAAACTACACCTAACCTTTAATCTAGTACCAATGACCTCAGCACAAATACTTGTACACCCTAAACAATTTTTTCTTTGTTCCCCTATGTCCTGGATCCTAATAAAAAATACAAGAACTGACCTTGATGTTTTGCACCTTGGAAAATTCAAGCAGTAATATATAGATATCTGAAACACAATTCTCATAAAAGTAATACACTCTGTACTTACGTCTCTGAAGCTGATGCACTTCTGTAGCCCTGCAACATGTGAATGGAATCATCAGTCCCAAGTCTAAACGAGGTAAATCTAAATACCAATGTGTACATAGACGTATAAAAATCCCACATGCACAGTCATATCTATGCTACAAATGAGTACAATGTGATACTACAAAATAAAACTATCATTTTAGTTATATAGTCCAATTTAACGAAACGTAAAATCAAGAGTAATAGTTGAAATGTATTTTTCAAACATCTTGGTTCTGCAAGAACATACTTCTAATCTGGTAATGAATACAGGCTGGCCTTGTCGCTGCCCAGATAAGTTTCCCTGCAACATTTAAATCATTCAAATTATCAGCTGCTTTCATAACTAAGTCACACATTAGCAAAAGAAATAATTAGCAGACTAATTGTAGACACCCCAAAAATCAACTTATAATCTCCTACACAAAAAAATTATATGTATACAATCATTAGTAAACATGATGAGACACACATTATGGCATGAAAATGGTAATATCCCTCCAGTACACATAATAAGCACAAATCTGTTATCATTTGATATTTATCACTTTTGTTCTCTTTTGTTATATTGTTCTAAATATATATAATAAAGAAAATATTAAATACATTCTAAACTTTTCAAATAAAAAAACGTTAAGACTTTGAGGTGTTCGATTTTAGGTCTTTTACTCTTTTTCGGCTCAGAATTTCTCCCAGTGTTCTTATTTTCTTTCTTTTTTTCTTCTACCAATTTTTTTTGTCCAGATTTGGTGAATCCAATTGCTTTTCAGTTTTCACAATGAACTGGGACGAGGGTGAACTGCGATTCACGACTCACGAGCAATTTAACACATATCACACTTTACAAAGCGCATTAAAAGGTTAGAGCATGCAAAAAAATAACGAGCCTGCAATAGCAACTTCCAACATCTAGGTTCATATCTGTCTGAAATGTAGCAAGATGTAAACTCTCTGCTTAGGTAGGGATACACTCATACACTGGTAACCAAGCAGATACGAGCTCTTTAAAACATGATATGCAAGATTGATTTACATATCCCTTTTAACGAAGCTGAAGTGTCCGATACATCAACCTTTAACAAGTGATATACTTTGTATGCAACAATTGTATATGCTTGGTGTCCAGAAGTTAAGCAAAGACCCCCGGGCACATATAAGCAACACGGGTGCAGATATTAATATTAGCATGGACCGGATTAAAATAACAGTACCTTAATTATATATAGTGCAATAAGCAACGTACTCTGAATCAATTTCAACACCAAATTGTCTAAATATATGGCAAGTCTTGAGCAATTACAGTTTAAGTCATTATCAAAGAAAAGTAATTTACCTCCCATACTCGCACATATTTAGATTGTGCTGATTGCATGGCATTCGATGTTTGCGGAGGAAGGGGCATATTTGCTGCTGCATTGTTAGCCATCCCAAGAGACTGAGGTCCAGGTTGTCCTTGTTGACCCATTCCAGGAGTCGGCATCATTGTGCCATTAGAAGATGATATACTAGATTGACCAACGCCACTAATCATATTTTGATTCATTCCAATCCCATTTTGCACCATTTGTGTTGATGAAATATTTCCTTGACTCACTACAGGTACTGATTGACCCATACTAACACCTCCTTGAGAATTACCTATTGGCTGTGACATGCCAAGGTTTGAATTTCCAGAAAGATTGGAAGATGCGGAAGCAAATGAACCAGGATTGGAATTTAGTGCAACCTGTGCATTTCCTGCTAATGTCCCGGTCCCAGCCACTGATGTCATACCTGATTGGCCCGATGCAGCCATTGATGTCATAATTGGTTGGCCCGAAGACAATACAGTTTGTGTAGGAGGTACAGAGGATACCATTCCACTAGATATCATGTTTGACATATGCATTGCCATATGTGTTCCACCCATCGATTGAAGTCCTATTGAAGTACCACCAGCAAGGGCTGCAGAATTCATCACTTGTCGCGCTTGAGAGAGATTGTTTAGAATGCTTACATTTGCTGCCGCTGGACCCATTGGACGTAAGGACTGTGTTAGACCAGTAACCATTGGTTTCAAATCTTGCACACTCTCAGTAGTTGGGATCATCTCCTGTGGAGCAGATAATGGTGAAGAAGTTTGCAAGGTTGGAACTCCTTGTGAAGCAGCACGAGGGACTGATGAAACATGTGCATATGCAGGTCCAGAAACCATCGACGTCACAGTGATTGGCTCCTGAAAGGGTATACAAGTAAATCCTGTCCACTAATATTCTACTTGAGTGCAAGAAACGATGACGAGATCAAACATCTAAACTGTTGACCTCAAACAACTATTTGATGTAACATAGAAAAAAGAGGATAATAAATAAGTCTTACAATCTTTACAGTAGCCGGGGTCACATTTCCAACAATAATTGGTTGCCGATTCACGACAGATATATTAGCTGAATATTGAAGACAAAATATCAGCATCTTTCAAGAAGCTTACGGAGTAGAAACAACAAAAAAAAATGATAATATTAGCCAGCCCATTTTAATGATATTTCACATGCAGCAGATACCTATTCACACTTTTACTGGTAACTAGTGAGAATCATTTCTAATCCCTAAAAAACTTTTTTTCTAAAATGCACTTATAATATCAGCCAACACTAGCAGACTGTTCAGACACATCTACATAATTTTGCAGATCTTCTAACGTGTGGTAGAGCAACTGATAATTTAACATGGTGATAGACCAGGTAGGAAAGTTGTTTCAGATAATATAAGGTGCCAAAGACCTGATGGAAGAGAAGTTGGAGGCGACATTGAAACTGGAAGAACTGGAGCAGTATCTACTTTCATAACTGAAGTTGTATCAACTTTCATAGGACTATGATTTGATACTAAGTTAGCAATTCCATTCCGACTTAATGCAGCACGAGCCTCTATGAAGTTCTCAGATAGTAAAACAAGATGACAAGGGCTTTTAACATTGTCAATAGGAGGATCTGCTGCTCGAGGATTGCGCTTTCCCTACAGAAAATCAAATTAACAATTAGTGCTGGTGACTAACTGGCGGGTATTAAAAAAAACTGTAAAACTTACCAAAAGATCTTTACAAAGAGATGTGCACATAGATATGCTGAATAATAGAGAAACCTATACCAATATTATATGGCAACCAGAGAACAATAAAATGTTGATGACAGAGTATCAAACTATCAGAGAGTAATTAAACCTTGACTGCATTCACTTGGGTGTGCTCCATAAGATAAATCGTATAGTAACATGCTTCTATAATAAACTATGGGGATTGGGGACTAAATATCATCTTTTTAAAAGTGATTCTCTAATTTCAAGACAATGTAGTAGTTAATTCTCGGTGCAAGTTTAAGTATATCATCTCATCTTCAATCAGAAGTAACTAGAAGTGAAGCTTTGATGGGATTCCCTAGACAAAGTAAATGTCAGGCAACCACCATAGGTAATTCTGCATTATATACTTCTTCTTTTTTCCCTATAATTATCATTTTATACCTCCTAACCCACCTATATTTTCATAAATAATGCGGAGCCTAACATGCCACACGAGCACTACAATTAAAATTCAATTCAATGCAAATACAGTAATTACTTCAGGTAAGCCCAGCCCATCTACAGAAAAGCGATTCGTTCTCTCGAGTTTCTAACAAGGGAAACCAAAAATGATTATTGTCGCATAAGAGCTTCCAGTATGAATGAAAGTGCTTATAACAAAAGCTAGAAAAAAACAGAGTAATGCATGTACCAGTGGACTGCAACTCTGACAAGCACAATAGTAAAGTATCATAAACCATAATAAAGAACTGTATCATTACCGCATTGTAGATTGCTTTAAGTTTTGGAAGCTGTTTAGGAGATATGACTGAAAGAGTAACAGATAACTGCAGTAAAATAAAATGATCAGCTAACTAAAAAACATTAGATATAATTGCCTTATAATAAACTTTGAAAGTACAAAATATGAATAGAACCTGCGGAAAGAATTTAGCAAGTGTCTCAGCATCAGATATACGACTCTCTTTTTGTGAATCATTGTTTTCACTTTGCTCCAACTTTGGAATTTGTGGTCGAAAAACTGGTGTGGGCAAGGGAAAAGGATTACTTGCAGCAATGAGAATGCAATGCCTTTGCCTATCTATGTTTTGATGAGGTTGTTTTCCGTTCAAAGGAGTGCACATCTGATTGAGGAATGATGATGAGAAGAAAGACTTGAAAGTGCAGCAGTATAATTTACAAAGCAGCAGGAATAAGTCTCATACACAAACAATTTGTTTTTGATATTCTATCAAGCTTGATCACTTCAGGTGATATAAAAAATATAGAGTTTAGGATTCATATTCTTTTCTTTTGACAGGATTATGTTAGAAAATGCCCAAGTGATCTCTACACTTATCTTACATATCTAATTAGAACAATAACTTTAGAAGTACATACATCATCAGAGGTTTAGAAACGTAACACATTGAAACACCCTCATATTGGATTCTTCTAAAGTAAAATATTTCACGTTGAGAAAAGAAATGTGCTGGTGAAATATAGGCAAAAGAATAAGAGAATTGGGAAAAGATGATGCTCTTATAAAATTCGCTGTGAGATAGAGAATGAGATGTCAAGCCATAAAAATGAACTCTAAATAACAATCACGCACCATTAAAGCTTCAGCAAGCCCTTCTGCAATTGCAACATCACTGAAACCACCACCAGAAAATGATATAGCTGATAGCCACTGGAAAAAGTTATCAACGTCTCTTGTCCAGCCACTCCTTTGAACTAAGCAAGCTGCACATAGAACAGAATACGGAGAAGATTATAATACTAAAACTAAATTACTAGAAAAAATTAAAATGTCAAAGAGAGAGAGAGAGTATTAACAGACCCTAATTATCAACTCTGAAGCATATTTGGAAAGTAGGACATTTTAAAAACAATATCCACAATACAGATAATTTCAGACAGAAACAAATAATAAAAATTCGTTCATCAAAGAGTGTTCAAAATTATTAGGCAGGGCCCTGATGTAATTTATGGATTTCCTTGAATTATAATTTCTACCCTAGCACCACAATTATGCCAATTTTAAGCAATAAAATCTTTGTCGTAAACCAATGACTACTGAGAACATATATTGGCAGTTACTAAGAATCAGATAAACTTAAGTGTTGATTGAGCATGAAGATAATAACATAACTTCACAACTGATGTTTGAAAACCATAACATCTTTTCACCTAATGTTTAGACATTATCTAAATCAAGGTCCACAAAAGGAAGCTGTACAAAATTCTAGATAACCATAGAGTTGTGAGCTCTGTCACTATGACTCTTTGGTTTCAGCTGCCATACCAGCATCACAAGACATGACACTTGGACACAACACTTATTCTGTGTAAGATCCCTTCAATAAATATTGGTAATTTTTGACCTATTGAAATAGCACAGATATGAACTTAAAATGCAAAAAGAAAAATAAGAGAACAAAAGAAAAATATACATTTCAAAATTTATGTATTCAAAGAATATGGGAGTTCATAGTAAGAAGGCATGCTAATGAGATTGTCTTAAAAACTAGTATAGGATACGTAATACAATATATACAAGCTACCTTTTGTTATAACACACACACCAATACAATCATTAGACTAATATGTTGGATAATGGTCTAATACATAACGAGATACTTGCTATTCTGGTATTTAGGTACAAGGTTAATAATCTCAAAATAGAGTAGTCTAATGTTAAACCACCGAAAGAAAAATCTAATCCAAAGCTTGATAAAATATTAAACTGTACACAAAATATCATAAAACTGAATACTAAAGACCGAGTTCGGACTGTTTTTGTCTGTAACATTACTTCATAACCATTAACCAGTGTTTTTGGTTTGTCTTAGAGGTGATACCCAACTAGTAACTACCCAAATATTGGAGCATGAGGTGCAAGAATTCTAGATGACCAATTAGAAATAGTGTTAAGTATAACCAAATGGAAACAGTATTGCAATCACTCAAAACTATTTAATTACAATAAAAACACCATCACAAATTAAATAGGATTGAAGAAGTACGTACCACTATAATTCCCAGGAGCATTAAACATGACTAGAGAGAACTCAACTACAGGAACAGATGGCTTCTACAAAACAAGTAATGAATCTGATGATGATTAAGCTACACAATAGTGGATAAAAAAGTAAGGTCAATAATGTAGTCAAGTCGTAAGCACCAGTGCGCCACATTATTAAAGGTGGGAGGCAAGACAAGGCGACAATGGTCATATATTGATTAATCGAGAGGCAAGGCGGTTGGCTTGCTAAAATTTTGCATTTCAACAGATATCTATCATATAAGAACACGTGCACCAAGATTTCTACCACATTCAACATTAATATGAAGAAAAAAATATTTACAATTAAATATTACGAGAGAGTGATGGATATGATTTATGCGATTTAAAGTTCAAAATTTTAGGCTACACTTTTGATACAGTCTTATTGATATGATTAATGGTTTTATTTTTATTGCAAGAACGTTTACATTAAGAAAATTTAATTAAAATATATATGTAAAATCCTATATTTATACACAAACACACAAAAGACCATATACTTTAAATAATTTATTATGTTGAGAATGGTGAGAAAATTTGTTAACAAGTGCATGTTTTAAAAATTGCAGAACACTGTTCTCACACTAAAACATCTCTGCAGAGCATGGCCCAATTTAATACAGTTTACAAAATACAAATGCATCAACTAATGAATTATATGGATGCACCCATGGCCAGAGAAGCAAACATTCGTAAAATAAACCAAAGTTTTGTACGCTCTTGAATTCAAGTATGCACACAGACAAACACCAATTCTTTTTAAGCATAACTTGAAACACATAATAAACAGAAATATCGATGTATTCTCGTGCCTTTATGTAAGGGGCTTGGGCTGCTTAGCATGAGCAAGTTATGGTTGCCAATACTAAATTACATGATGTGTCGTTGATGTAGACAGTATTATCTACACGGTACTTGCTTGAATCTTTCATTTCATTTATAGTCGCTCCACTAACTACCAATACTAATACATATCCGCATAATTCAATTCTTTGATAACCAGCCAGGCTCCACTAACACAAGACACTTTCTACATCCAAATTTTTTTGCAACTTTTGTCTTCCATAACTTGCTCACCCAAAAATGAACATGGAAAATACATCCAAATTTTTATCAATTATTAGTAACACTGTTACACTACAAAAAATATATATATATATGCATAACTAGCCATACATTTTCACTTCCAGTACTGAAATCAAAACTGGCCTCATAATTCATTATACAAACACATTCCTAACACTTAAATCCTAAATTCAACTATACGGAAAAGTAACAACAAATAAACATTGATAGAAACCACAACTTCAACTTGGATATACAGTAGTACTGCATACCTGCCTTGTCGTATCATATCCACAAAATGACCTAAAAAATCATTTCAAAAAACAACAAAATCAGAGCCCGAAAACACAATTACATACAAACAAACACTAGAATCGAAAATATCAACAATTCAAAATGTAAATTTCACATACACTACCAGCTTAATTTTCTTTATACAATCATAATCACAAATTACTACGATCGAAAACCAGTAAAATTACTTAATTACATGACACAAAATTAAACCTAATTTGCCCTAAATTACACCACAAAGTGTACATACAAATAGATATATAGATACAGTAAATAATTTACTTGATAATTTTCTCGAGATATTCAGTAACGATAGTTTGCCAGTGGGGCCCCATAGCAGCAGTGCCTTCAACAACAACGATCAGCTGCTTCTCCACCATGATCGAAGCAAGCTATCTTTACTTGTATGTAATTTGTATGTATAGCCCGGAGTTCGTAAATATTTTACTCTTGCGTCTTGAAATGTTACTTGGGACTTTGAACCGTTCTTAACATTTATTTATTACTCCCGTTCATGTTGTAAGTCGTTCGGTTGGGCCTATAAGTAGATTTTATATACAAAGCCCAGAATTAATGAAAAGACCTAAGTGAAAATTTATTGGGCTGAAATAAATTAGAGCCCACTAGATTATAGCAGTGTCTAAGGTCATTTGATAACAACTTAACGAATGACCTTCACGCCAAAAACATATATGTAATATGTTTGATTAATATATTTTAGAACCATTAATTAAGTCAAGTTTTATATAAAAAATTAGATATTTTTTGTTGTAGTGATTCATGTTTTTTGTATTTATCTTAATTACCTTAAATAATTATCTTTTTGTATTTATATTTTATCTTAAATAAAAATACAAAGCATCGTGTACGCTAATATATAAAATTGTTATACAATTTATAAGTAATAAATTTTAATATAAAAATATATGCAGGTGACAAATTATTTAAACAACTATATATTAATTTAATAAAATAATAAAGTACAAAAATCTAATATTAAATAAAATTATTATTAATCATTTAAGATTAAACAAAAACAAAATAAATTTTTTTATATGTAATTTTATAGAAACAAAATAACTATATCCTTTATATATATAGAAGATAAATCAACAATAAATTAAAAAGACAAGCACCGGCTAATATATTTAATAAAAATTCATACTACCCTAATTCTTAATTATTTAATATTATGAATTTGAAACTTAAAACGATAGAGTAGCATTAATAAAGTAATAGTAATAAACTATACTCGGAATATTCTTCCTGCATGCTTTGTTATTGGTGCCGCTGCCTGTTTCGAGAATTCGTGCTCGTTAATTATAACCCGACTAATTAGTTAAACGATTAATTTATTGATAAATAACGACTTTGAAAACAAGGCTAATGTTAATAAACCACTTTTTTATACCACGTTCACCTGCATGTCGACCGTACAATATTTCTGGCCTTTGCACTCACCCAGTGACGTAGCTTTTCAAAATAGGTCATATAATTAAATGATAATTAACCACATTGCATGCTTCAGTAGCTAATTAGAAACTGTGACATGCAATTATGTGATGATATGAGGTTATCAAAGCATACTCTTGTTGTCCTAAGTTCTAAGAGCATCTCCGACCATACTAGGTATAATCATTAGTTAAAATATAATAAAATAATAATTTGCTAAATTATACATAATCAAAAAAGTGATGTATTCTAACCAAGTTAGTTATAATCGTTATCTATATTTAAAAAATAATATTTTTATTAATAATATCTGAACAAACTTGTGTACTAGAAATGGCGGGAGGGAAAATAGGAAATGGAGAGAGATGGTATGGAAGCCTTACAGGTCTGTATGGCTTTGACAAGTATAGAAAAGCACATTGAGGTTATGTAAATAAAAACTAACTACAGACTTGTTACTGACTAGCGTTGGGAGTGATGGATTGCTATCTCATTAGGTAAATGGGTTTGACACATAGAATATAACTAACAGTTATTGGGCGGTTGGAGTTGCTCTAAGTGTGTGCATGTATAGGTTACATCAAATGCACAACTATTTTAAGTAAATTATATACACAAAATATAGTATTATATATCTTATATTTAATTAAAGTTTTTTTTTTCGAAATTTACCTTGTACGTACAGCTATATAACAAAGCTAAATTATGTAGTGGTCGAAAATTGGTTTACTCAATTATATGCAAGTGTATTACAACTTTACAAGGATAAACTTATAAATGCATATAGGTATATATAGTCGGTATTACTTGGTAGTATGTGGCTCATCTGAAGGGCCAAATTTAGTATTTTTTTAAAATAGAGATGGATGATAAGGAGAAATCTTGGAGGAGCCAAGAATCGAGTATCCGAATATATTTGATACGCACCTGAAAGATAACTTAAAATAAAAATGATAGGGAGAGAATATACTTGACCAATGAAACAATAATAATCTATATATAAGATAATAGTAGTATCATTACATATGTATACCAGCTGGCATATTCGGATCTTGGGTCATTGTTATGAAGGTTATTATATATTAAATTAAAAGTTTTAAATATCATCATTTCAAAAAAAAAAGTTTTAAATATCATTTATATCCGGTAAGTAATTAGTATATTTTACAATATTATGAAAATAAAATATATATGATTTTCACAATTTGATGATCTTTATAGAATCCACATGCATGTTTTAGCTGTATTTATCTAAGTATATTAATACTAGGTTTTAAAAATTCAGTGAAACGGTGCATGTCCTATAGCAATTTTTGCTATAGTCCCAAAAATTGTCCATAACAATTGCCACTTTCTCAAATGTCTTTGACAGTTTCTTTTCTTCCTTTTTTTTAACAACAATTTCTTATGTTAAACCAATCGTTAATTCTTTTGTAAAGAAAAGAAGATAATTCGTTTTATTAATAACTAGATTTAAACCCGAAGACGGTTCTTATTTTTATACGTATTCATCTATTAATTTAATATCAATATAAATTTTCATTTATAAAGTTTTTATGTTTATTTAATTATTTAAATTTAAATTAATTATCTTTATTAGTATTTTAAAATTAATAATATGAATAGAATTTTTTTATATATATTAATATGATTTAAATCTTTTGTTATTGTTTTTAAAATAAATAATATAAATATTATATTTTAACATGTTATTGATGAGATTAGACCATTAAATATATATTTAATATTTTCTAAATTTAAATATTAAATTTAAATATATTGTTAATAAGAACTCTCTCGTACTTATTACATATAAAATATAATAAATATTATAATATAGTATATAGTATATTGTTGATAATATTAAAAAGTAAAAATTAAATTAATATCTTTAAAATTATAAATATTAAATTTAAATATACTATCATGACATCGTCGAATATTATATATTATAATAATTGTAATTTATTGATAATAATATAATATCATATAAATATTAGATATCAAATCTAAACTTTTCGCAATACTCGAATAATATCGTTTTACATTATTAATATAATACTTGGATAATATCCTTTTAAACTATAAAATATTTATTAATATAATATTAATTGTTACTTATAAATAATTATATAATATTATGTATTAGGAATTGATCCTACCCGTTAGACTTAATTATATAATTATATAATAATTTATAATTATTAGAAATCGAATCTATAATTTTTTATGATACTTGAATAAGATTTTTTTCCGCTTCCTATATATAGGATATATAAACATCTTTTTGTATAGAATAATATATTTTAATATGGAAAATTTATATTTTTTTATCAAAATTTAATAATAGTTTTATTCGACATATTACCATAAGGAAATATGATATCTATGCTATATTATTATTTCCGAAAATTTAAAAAATTTGGTCGGTTAGTACCGGATCACGGGCTAAAAAATTAATATATATAATTTTACTTATCATGTTCCTAACTATATACATATTTATATTAATTACAATTTTATTTTTTAGACCCAATTATATATTTATTATAATACGAGTTCAAATTATAACATATTTATATTAAATTGAATAAATTTATATGAAATAAAAAATGTATAATATTAACGTAAATTTTTAATATTATAAAATATTAAATAAAAAATCAAGTTACTCACATATATATACCTTAAATATAGTGAATCTAAAATTTGACAAATTAAAAATACAAGTCCTATATAATAATAACAATAATAATAATACTGCTTCTTATTATAAGGCAGTATTTGAGTGGCGGCTGGATCGGCCCTTTTCGAAAGGTAACATATATAGCTATTAGTTAACTAGTTATGGACATACGCTAGGGAACCATTTTTAGTGGACGTTGTTACACAGTACAAACCTAGTTTGGAAAAGAAATTTTTATGTACTAGCAATTACTTTAGTGAGTAAAAAAGGGATTTAAAAGTATCGAGAAAAAAAGAGAGAGGGTACACTGTTCAACAAAGCATATATATATATAGGATAGTTTTTTTTTTTTTGCCAAACAAAGCATATATATATAGGATAGTTAATTAGCTAAAAAGAGAAAGCATAGGACAAAAATACAGATTTGACTCTTAAAACAACCTGCAAATTAAGTTCCCCCCGATTGTAAACAGCTTTCTTCAGCTGCTTTTTTGTCCAACATTGAATACATAATTCATCTTTTTTGCACCAACCTAAAACAGTACTATTAACCCTACTTTTTTTTACTATTATTAGGAACTAATATGATCTCCATCGTTCTACCTTAAATGTCGACTTTAACTTCTGGAACCCCAAAAATATTCACCCCAAATAGCCTCACCATCTCAACGGGTTGAACCGGGTGGAGATCCGGCTCGACATTTTTATCCGACACTGACTTGTTCCTCGCTTTCGAATCTATATAGAACTGTTTTTTTACTCCGGTGGATCGATAAAATGTGACAACGTCACCGGCATTTAGTCCCTTCTCTTTCACAAACCAACTCCAACCTTTAGTCAAGACGTTGCTTTGACTCCTCGTCCAATATGAGTACTGAAATCTCCACACTTTACCACCCAAATCTTCGAAATTTAATAGCACGCCTTTGGAGTTATTTTGGTTTTGCAACGGCAAGTACTTTAATTTCGGCATGTTGTTTCGGTATTACTAGCCGATTCAACTTTCCAACATCGCTCCGGGTCACTGTTTTTTCAAACAAATGTTCCCGATTTTTAGCAACTTGATGAATTCTATCCATCGTTTTTTGAAACCCGTTGTCTCTTTTACTTTGCTCAAGCTCATCTACATATGTATGTTTGCGCAACATGTCCACGATCTCCGCTTTAGAGTGTAGATCAAGAAACATAATTTCAATTTCATCTCCTCTACTCTCGGATAATATTTTGAAATTTATAACGGCATCGCGACCACGAAATCGATAGGCCGCGATGTCGTAAGCCTTAGCGGCTTCAAGCTCTTCATTGAATGTGCCTAACCAAACACGTAGATGTTTTTCATAGATTTGAGCGCCCCATCGGCCTTTAGGTTGAGGAACAACCCCTTTGTACTTTGAAGAGGGGAGTTTTCTTGACTCGGCTTCTACGCTTGATTCTGAATCAACCATAACGCTAGGGCCGCTTCCCATGTGGCATAAACTTTTCGGTAACTTCGGGAAGAGGGTTGGTGAAGAAGTAGGTAGGGATGTAGGTATGATGGATATCGAGTCACTTGTGCATTCATATATGCAACTACCATCCATTTCTTCGTGTAAGTATATATTTATTTGGCTTTGGAAGGAGATTGAAGAAAGGAGGCGAGTAAGAGAAAAATGCAAGAGAAGAGTATATATATTGTTCGATAATCTAGTGGGTTTTAAGAAGAGGTTGAGTATATATGTGAACGTTAATTAAGTACTAGTACTCCTATTAATTGCTATTAATACAAGGTACATGGTACTACTAGTTTAAAATGTTAAATGAGTAGTAGAACGATTTGGTGACATAAAAAGACAAAGGCAAGTTGATACTAGACTAGGGTTGGAGACACAGGACTACCATGAGTTCTGCTGCAACGGCTGACTATTGAGCATAGCATCCCTTTCCTCACTCGAGTGTGTGAGGTATATGTTCCATCGCTGATATTTAGTACCATAAAATAAGATATTTATCTTTCATTTTTTTCTTTGTAAATATAGAGTCTATTTATTTTTTGATCTAATATGTTTATATATAATATATGTATATCTTATGTATATAATATGATGTACGGATTCTTATATTTATTTCCCACTTTACCATCCTCTTAATATGAGTACGAATTCTCATTCTTTTTCCCACCTACCAATCACCATCGTCTGTACATACAAATAAATCACACATACTTTTGAAATCCTATATATTGATAGTAAATCGTAAATTTCGAGAGGTGTATGCATACAATCACATATATAACTAGCCTGGATGCCCGCTCCGCTGGGCTGAATTTTTATAAAAAAATTTGTTTTTTACTTTTCAATTAAACTTTATTGAAACTGTCATTCTTTAGTTTAATAAATATGAAAATCTTTGATTTACAAATTTTTAGAATTGAATTTGTTATTTGTTTATTCTATCGTAGTATGATATAGAAAATTAAAATATAAGATAAACACGTAATACTTAGTTTCTGAACTTAAATATTAACATCAAAATATGAGTTAAATATTTTTTTGGCCTTGGATAAAATCAAGTTTTGTTAATATTTATTTAAAAAATATTTTTTTACTAACAACATTTATATTTAATATTTAATAACAACACTTCTTGGCACCGCCTCGAATCTTACACTTTATTAAAAATAAATTTGAAAATTTAATTTAAAAAAAGATTTAGTGCAAAATATAATATTTTTATTAATAAAAATAATATTATTTCATGTAACTTATATTTAATATTTAATAACAACACTTCTCGCACCGCCTTTGGTGGTGCCTCGAATCTTAAACATTTCAGAAATAAATTTGAAAATTGAATTCTAAAAAAATAATATTAATTTCTTGGAACTTATATTTAATATTTAATAATAACAGAATTTAAGTTAAATATTATCAATCTTCAAACAAATATAATTAGTATTACATGTATTTATCAAATATTATCAATTTCAAATATTAAATGTATAATTTTTAAAATTATATTTTCAATTAATTTTAATATAAATATGGATATGGATATTTTTATGTTCATGTTTTAAGTCTGATGTTTGGCTAGTACAATTTTATAAGTAGTATGTTTTTTACTCCTAACCATAGATGTTAAAAAGTCAAGAAATGATTAATTAGGACCGGGAGTAGTATATATTTATAAATAAATAATAATTAATAAGATACAAAAACTTCATTCCTTTTGTAGTGAGAAAATGGAGTATTTTGTTTTCGAAATAAAAAACACATAACCTACCTCATATGAAGCAACAACCGACCATTTTCGAAACATGACATCACAACCATAAGCAAAATCATGAGTTACTTTATTTTTTTGTTTAAACATAAATTCAACACTCTTGTATCCTTTATAGTTTGTATCCTGCGTAGACTGTAAACATATATATATAGATGTATTCTAAAATAACATTAAAATAGCCGCGCATTTTCCTTAACAATAAAAGAGACAATTTTTCAATACATAATTTAAAGTGAAAAACATAAATAGTAGACACAAAAACCTAACAAAAGTATATTTGAGATTATCCATCAATATTAATATCAGTTTTAAGTCATGGTAAAATCCTTATCGAATTTATTATTAATAGTACACATGGATTTCTTAATACTCCAAAATTTCCTCCAAGCTAGAAAAATAACATTGAGTTGATGATTTCCGTAACCCATATCCAGTCCAGAGGGGTAGAGGCACAACCGTCCAAGTATTTTACTCCATTTTTAACCATCTCTCGTCTCCCATACAATTTTCATGGCGACCACTGATCGAGATCTTCACAGTGACCTATCATCATTTTTTACTGGGCTGGGTAATAACTCACAAGGAACATTGTCAATGGATAATATCAATGCTTCTGTGATATTTGAAGTGATATTGAAATTCTCAGAAAGATCTTTGCATTGTTCTGAAAAATTAAGGGAAAAAAAATCTCTAGAGTACTTTATGGCCAAACTTTTTTCCTCAATGTGTTCTCGAACTTGCCCAAAGTGTCATCCATGTCTGCTTTGCTTCAAGTGATATCCAAATTAAATAAGCGTGAGGTGTAAAAACACAACCACGCACAATGGCAACTACCATAGAACCTTGAAGCCTATTAACCCATCAAAGAATAATAATAATAATAATAATAATAATAATAATAATAATAATAATAATATAGTAATAATGTTACCATTCACTATTAAAAAATACTTTGAAAAGGCTTTATATATTATATTTTAGGAGTTCTATCTTCGTTATATAATGATAAATGATGCATACTTCCCCGAATTTACTTCCAATAATCTCATTTGATCCTTTAAAGTATAGCAAAATATTTATAATTGAAATTGAAAATGTCGATGCTTTCTTTAAAGAAATTGAATATGAAATATGAAATATGAAATTCATATCACAATAAAATAATTCTTTTTTAGAGCCGAAGAAAAAGATTCATATAAGTAGCACAATACTATTTGCAGAGGCTTACCAGGAAATCATGTTGTCATCTGCCATAGAAATCGGTCATAAGTCTAAAACACCATCACGAGGTTTGTTAGCATCTTAAGCTATGACAGATAGAGATGCAAATTGATCAGTCATAAATCATATATAAAAATGATCTTAAGCTATGTTTTTAAATCATATATAAAAAGAAACATATCAAACAACTCTATATCAAGCATGTGATAAACTATGTATCAAAACTAAATAAAATAAAATAAAAAATAAATCTGCAAATACATTTATCATGTGACAAAAGGTTCATATGAGTTATTGGTATCTGCGCATAAGAAAACATATCTGATAAGAAACATATTAAACAAACTCATTTTCAAATAACTTGTGAATAATTTGTAATCAGACATTAAATAATAAATATACAATGTTATGATGCCTTCTTATATCATATTCAATATCAAACAGTTGGTGTGCAAGTTTGAATATGCAATAAAATTAACAAACATGATTAGTAAAATCTGTACATAGTAATTTGATGTAAATGAGAATATTACAGAAAAAATGATACAAATTATACTATATGAAATNGCCCCCTCTCCTCTATTATTGTCCTCCTTTAATTTTGTCTTCACAATTAATTAAATTGTTTCGAAAGACCATTTGTATTATATAAATAAACAAAATGGTCAATAAGATATACCTTAACTAACAATTTATAACCGCCTGTTTACTTAAAAAAGAAAAATAAAGTATAAGCGTATTTACAGAATTTAGTTTAAATGGCTGGGAGTGACAGGTTCGCGATGCATAGGCTGCCAAGGAAAATTATGAATTTCATTGAATATAAGCTATTAAGCTGGTTTGTTTTATTGCGGAAGGTGGTGGAACGATTGAACGAATGCCACGCACAACACTATAACAGTCCCCTATACGTACACTACGATTAATCACTATATATATAAATGATGTCAGTACTTTTATGTCATAATTTCCCGTTTAGCATATTTTCGCCCTCCCTCTGCCCATTATATTTTATTTTGTTGTTCCAATAATTTTACTTACGTTTTCTTCACTATCCTTTTAATTTCTTAATTTCCGTGTGTAAAATAAATATAAAAGAATTGGGAGGAACGGAAGTCATATAATTTATTAGTCTTACTTATATAGTTATATTTTAATAATTTTTAAGAAACAGATGCATTTACTTATTTTGAATCCAACATTAATTTTATTTGCAAAACAAATGCACAGAGAGTGTTCGATCTAAGTCTTATATTAAAATATAAAGAAGAATTATCTCAAATATAAACAAACAAAATAACTGAAATATAAGAAGAATTTGTTATTTCTTGTTTCAAAAATATTTTCGATCTTTTTAGTTGTCAGTTTCATATTTAATCAACATCTTATAAATTAAATTTTTACTGAATGATCTTTTGATTCGTATACAAGGTACTAGGCTGATGAAAAGAATAAAAATGGACATAACATTGGTGAAGACGGCAGTTTCAACAGTATTCAACGGAGTCCACATTTTACACTGTATGTTGCTTATTACTTAATTTTAGCTACTGTGAAACCGAAGTGTTTGTTACTTTTGTAGATTTTTTTATTAATCTATCTATTATCTTTATGTTGATTTGGTAATACTCTGTCTAGCCCCTGCTCTAACTCCAGCCCAAATTGTTTTGATTCATCTAGCCCAACTCACAAACTTCACAATCTTTTTTAGGCTGGCTATTTTCTTTGAGAGCCGCTTCTTAAAGCCCATTCACAACAATTTCCCACTCAATTCCTATCAAAGTTCACTCATTTTCTCAACCCCAATTGTGTTATGTATTGCCATTTAATTCTATCAAAGCCCACAAAAAAAGTCCAAGATCAGACCATAATATAATATTATCATTTTTTTTTTAAAAACAGACCATAATATTATTAGTGGTCAAGATTTAACAAGTTTATCAAACCACTCACCACCACAAAATACCTAAAATAACCGTCACGAAAGAAGAAACCTCAGTTAACTTAGATACTTGTATACTACTTCTGGTTAGAAAACTCCTCCCAGCAAACTCAATCTATAGACACAGCAAAGATATATGTATATATTTAAGTGTAAACATAATCATCTTCTGAAAATTTCATAGATATGGCAGCTCTAGCTGCAAGTGGGGTTGGATTAGGCACAGTAAAGCTTCATTTTCTCAACTCAAAACCCCCATCTCAGACTCAATTCTTGGGAAAAAAGCTCAAGATTGCAACTTTATTGCATGGAAAATTTGCAAATATATCAAGGTCAAAACCCCATCAAATTAGTGCTTCTGGGGTTGAGTTAGTGGATGTTTTTCATGATATGTTCTTGGGTGTTGGAGTTGGGCTTCCTTGTACAGTTATGGCATGTGGTGATATGATATATAGAAGCACATTACCCAGATCAAATGAGCTTACACTTACAGTCCCTGGTGTGATTTTAGCTTTGGGCACTTTATCTTATCTTTGGGCAACTCCTGGTGTGGCTCCTGGCTTTTGGGACATGTTTGTTCTTGCTTTTGTTGAGAGATTTTTTAGACCTACCTATAGAAAGGTATTATGTGTGTGTATTGTGTTTTACAATAGTACACATGCATGGTAGAATCTTGAAATATATAATTGCATATTTTTTTGATGATGGCAGGATGATTTTGTTCTGGGTAAGAAATTGGGTGAGGGAGCTTTTGGTACTGTTTATAGAGTTTCGTTAAAGAATGACTCTTCCAAGGTTTGATATCTGTCCTAACTTGAATTCACTTCTTTTGTAAGTGTATGTTGTTGAAGAATTATAGAGTGGTATGATTATTAGTGTGAGCTTTAAAAAGATGCTGATAGTACATAATTAGTTTTTTAAGATGAGTATTGGTAATTTGTGTTGAGCATTAGAATCATTTGGTCTGCTTCGCAGATTGTCGTTTGATCACCATCTTAAGTTGCTTTTACAATGAAGTAATATACTATACCTTGTTTTTGGTGTTTCTTAAAAGGCAGGGGATTTAGTGTTGAAGAAGGCTACAGAGTATGGCGCAGTGGAGATATGGATGAATGAACGTGCACGTCGGGCTTGTTCGAATAGCTGTGCTGATTTTGTATACGGATTTCTTGAGGTGTTGCTCAATTATGTTTGATAATGATACCATTTTTAGCAATTCCTATATCGAAAGGAAATAAGTAATTAATTGAAATAATCTCATAGTTTATTTACTAATTTCACCTTAATCACCTAAAGTATAACTTTGCATTAACAATATGCTTATTAGAATTCTTCAAAGAAAGCAAGTGAATATTGGCTCATATGGCGTTTCGAAGGGGAAGCAACACTTTATGATTTGATGCAGAGTAAAGATTTCCCCTACAATGTTAGTACTTTCGGTCCTTATTTTTCTCTGTTGGCAATTTTATTAAACTATATGTCATTGTTTTTACATCGGAGTGGTCAATAAGACAATAACTACTAATCATGTCGATAACTGGTCAAAACTTATACATGAAAACAGGAATGAATACATATGATTGGTAAACATGTCTGATTTGATAACTCGTGACATAAAATTTTGGCAGGTGGAAGCACTGATTCTTGGAGAAGTTCAAGACTTGCCAAAAGGGATAGAAAGAGAAAACAGGATCATCCAAACAATTCTCAGGCAAATCTTATTTGCGTTGGATAGTCTACACTCTACTGGGATTGTTCATAGAGATATTAAGCCACAAAATATCATTTTTTCCGAAGGTAGTTGCTTTATGAGCTTTTAGCTGAGCCTCATTTGATTTGCTAATCTATTACAGAATGCATAGTATGTGACACTTCACGACTCAACCAATTCAGGTTCTCGCACATTCAAAATCATCGATTTAGGAGCTGCTGCAGATTTGCGAGTAGGTATAAATTATGTTCCGAAGGAGTTTCTACTAGATCCAAGGTATCCATTCTTGCTATGTTTATGACCTGAGTGAATGGTTGAAAAAGCAAAAAAGATTAACTATGCTTAGAAGCTAGTTAATTTTCCTGTACTTTACATCCTCAAGGGCATTGCTGTGGCCCGTGAAGGCACGATTTGTATGCATTAGCTGTAAGTCGAATTGAATAATATATATGTCTGAGTGTCTTCGCCACATCTCTGGCACTCTTTGATTCTTGCATATGTTACAGTTTCTATATAAGAACATAAGTACGAGGATTCGCTTCTGTAAGTTCATCTTTTTGATGTGATGAAGAGTATATGGTGGTTGGGGGGAGAGGGGAGGGGGTGGATCTGAACCCATGACCTTGTCATAGGGTAAGTTGGGGACATTGGCAGAACATGCTCCTGCAGCTTGCTAAGCGAACAAATACAATATTTATATATTAAATCTTGCATAGGTCATAGTACCCCAGCTGTTAGGATTTATTTCTCTGTAATCAATAGGATATGAGTCATAGTACCCCAGATGTTAGGATTTATTGCTCTGTAATCAATAGGATATGGGTTCTACACTTTTGAAATGCACGTTGATATATCTTTTATATTGGTTACTTAATGCACACATATGTATTATCAACATCCAAGTGCTCGTGGTCATTGTAGCTCAGGGTTGAGATTAATGCTATGTTGTCAAAAGGATACGAGTTCGATTCCTTTGATTTTTTTGCTTCTTTTTTAATTTTTGGTTATAAAGCACATATAAGTATTGTCAAGCAGCTTTGTAGTCCGACAGTGAAGATGATTGTCGTCCATGACCGAATTCAACTTCTTTACTAGTTGAGTATATATTATCCTTCCCTCTCTCCAGAAATACTGGTTCATCCAAGTGCTCGTAGTCAGTGTTGGACTCCTTATAATGTACTTCGATTATTTTTATTATTAATTTTGGTTTTATAAAGCACATATCTGTGTTAGCAAGCATGTTTTCTTTCTCCAAGTTAGCAAGCACCTTTGTAGTTGAATAGTTAAGATAATTGTCTGTTAAGTTCCAAATACTATAACTGGGTATTACTTCTTTACTAGTTGAGTGGATATTTTCGGTCCTCCTCTTCGGGATTACAAGTACCACCACCGGGTGGGGGATGAAACTTGCCCTCTTTATATTCATTAGCCTTTAGTTTCGCTGGAGAACCAATAAACATTATCTAACTCTGACTTGCCTGATTTACTCTATCTTTATTGTTTTATGAGTTCTTTGAATCACTCCGAAGAATGACACGTCATTATTTCATTTCAGTGACATCCTGCATTTTTAATAAAATAGACTTTCCAACGTTTTTGGCATATCCTGTTCAGATATTCGGCACCTGAGCAATACATTATGAGCACTCAAACTCCATCTGCACCATCAGCTCCTGTTGCTACTGCACTTTCCCCTGTTCTGTGGCAGGTGACCCTCTAGTTGTATTCTGACAGCTTATATAGAAACTATTTCAATTCATTTGGTGATTAATCTTTTTTCCATCACTATGATGATTTTTTAACAGTTGAATCTCCCTGATCGATTTGACATCTACAGTACTGGTCTCATTTTCTTACAAATGGTAAGTAAAATTAGCTCTTGTGATAATAGACATCAATATATTAGAGACTTCGTCACAAATAAAGCAGGGTTGCTGAAGGTCAATTTGGTTTTAAGTTACAAATTGTTTGATCTTTCCACTGATACCAACACAATTTTTTAGTGTATTGCTGCATGCCATAATGCCAAGTATTGCATATGCTTCACTATATGGTGTTTTTTTAGGACTCTTGAGAAATGTTATTTCCAAAAGAAAATGCAACAAAAAGTATGTACCAATATAGAAGTGGCATCTTTTGGAGTAAATATATGTTGGGGAGTTAGATATCCAACACAAATTTATTATTGTGCACAAAGTCCCAACAATGCAATGCACTATGTTAGCTAGAAGAAGAAGCAACTGTGCTTGAGGTATCATTTTCGCATTTGGGACGAATAGTAATGGAAGTATCATTCACTTGGCATTTTAGATTTGGTGAATTTGCCAAATTATAATCATGTTTCATACTAAGTATAGTCATGTTACATACTCATGTATGTGGACTGGAAGTACGTTTCGGTTTATAATTTATATCAGTGATTAATAAAATGCAACTCATTATTTCACAACTAGTTATTCTGGATTTTATCCCCAAACTATTTTTATCATGACAGTGTTTGTTGATTAACATAGTGGCATTGGTCTTTTTTAGGCATTTCCAGCCCTACGCTCAGATAGCAGTCTTATTCAATTTAACCGTCAGCTAAAGAGAGCTGAATATGATTTGGTTTCATGGAGAAAGACTGTAGAGCCCCGTGCAAGCCCTGATCTCAGAAGGGGATTTGAATTGTTGGCATTGGATAATGAAATAGGATGGGAGCTTCTAATATCTATGGTTCGATATAAAGCCCGACAAAGAACTAGTGCGAAGACAGCTTTAGCCCATCCTTATTTTGTCCGGGAAGGCCTTTTGGTTCTGTCCGTCATGCAAAACCTCAGGCTGCAATTCTTTCGAGCTACACAGCAAGACTATGGGGAGGCTGCAAACTGGATTATACAGTTAATGGCAAAGTCTGGAACAGAAAAGGAAGGTGGTTTCACAGAAGCACAACTTCAGAACCTCAGAGTTTGTTTCTAACTCGACTAAAAGTTTATTGTGTTTTTTTTTGTGCTAACTAATAGTCTTTTATGTGTTAATTTATTATATAGTGCAAAGGTTTTTTTACCATAATTTCTACCTCCATTTGTGTGAAAGGATGCTTAGTATACAAAGCATATCAGCGCCCCAAAATATATCTAAATAGTAACAATGCAGTAACAAAATATACTTACCCAACGGTTCTTTGCGGTGCTTGCTCATCTAATAAGATCCCTCTGCGTCTTCTCTTTTGGAAGGAAATAAAGCCCATGAAAAAGGAAAAAGCGCAAAGAAATGCTTTGGCTTCGGCACTTCGTTTTCAAAGAAAGATTTTAAAAACACTGAATGAGAGTATGAGTGAGCTGAACCAGCGCAGGAAGAGCCTCTGGTGGAGCCGGTGGATTCCTAGAGAAGACTGAGTTATGTATATATACCTTCTTTTTCCTTTTTTCTTTTCCTTTTTTCCTGCAGACATCTTGATTACTTATACTATTATAAAAACATGACAAATAATACTCAGATATTGTACAGTGGTCGAATCCTTTATTAACTTCAGCATGTAAAAGAATTTGTAAATCAATGTAATATAAAATTTAATGCCATTGCAGATGTATATATATTCAGATTCACCTATCTTTGAACATGTAGGGCCTTGCTTAATATTATCCGAACATGCATGTTTGGTAATTGAAATTTTATTTACTCTCGTAAGAATATCAGATTCAGAGAAGATTAAAGCATAGACGTATATATGTTATACATGAGCAAATTCAATTCTATCTGTCCAATAAAGATTAAAAGAAGTTTTTGTGAACACTTAATCGTTCTGCAAGATATAATTTATAGTTTAGTCATGC
>QRFB01005729.1:1182-30358 GCA_008931105.1 Oenanthe javanica
ATACTATTCATATAATCTCATTTTTAAGTCACATACTTAAAGATATATATTACGTATTAATATTCCAAGGACATTTATTATTCTTTCAATTTATGACGCAGTAAATAAAGACATAATAAATATTAATTAAATAATCACATAAAATATAATCCTTAATTGTTTTCAATAAAACATTAAAAGTATTGTCTCTAGGACTCCAATACTAACATGTTGACTATCTAGACTCTTATTATACATTTCAGAGACTAGAAAGACTTATTACAGATAAACTAATAAGACCCTGTTCTAGTATTTTGTACATCATCAAATGAATATATTCCTAACAGAAATTCGAAAGTGTTTTGGCCATAACTTATTTGTTATAACTCCGTTTTTCGAGAGATTCATTACTTTAGAAAGCTTATTAAATTATCTACAATATTCAGTTGATATCTGGGTACCAGGGGTACTTGAGTTCTAAGTTCCTACTCTGAATGTTTCAATTGTAATTGTGAGTTGTTTTAGTTTTTGTCATGTACAACACTTCAGAAATTTTATACTGAGTAACCACATGTGGGGATAACACAGGCATGTCATTGAGGCACTAATGACGTGACACCATCATGTTGGTGTCAATAGTCACGATGTCTCCTTTTGTTCAGAATTATATGTAGCTCGTGGGTGAGGTTTCGCTAGCTTCAGTTTTAGCTCGTGGGTGAGCTTTAGTTAATATTTGTAGGAGACATATGGGTCGATCCTAGAACATGTGTTCAGTTATGATCAATTAAAAGATGGTGTTTTTTGTGCCATACACCCATTCTACTTTTATTATACAATTGGATTCTGCAAGTCCATTGTATGTGCCTACATGGCTTTGTTGTCTATATGACATGAGGTTATAATAACCTTCTGAGTCGTAAATAAATTTGATAATTCAGTATATTTGCTCAGTTTAGTCACTTGATATTTTATTTAGTTTGATTCGGTTAAGTATTAACTTATTTTGATGAATTTTATTTAAGCTCTCTTCTCTCCATCTTACATTTGCATTATGTTCTTCTATGTTGTCATTGAGTTGTGATTATTCAGGGCATATAAACATGTTTGATTCTTTTGATTGAATTCATCCGTACTGGGCATTTGGCTCACGACGTTCTCTTTCTCCATGGCAGTTTTTGAGGGGATCATGAGAATGTGTGATGAGAAATGCCTTATCCTTACTAGATGTTGCTATGGACTCAGATTATTTTAGAATTTTATTTTTAAAGTGGTGCAATAGAGTTTCATTTTAACTTGTACCACTGTGACTTTACTACAGTTTGTTTACATTAACGATTTATTAGGTTTTAAATATATTTCCAATTGTGGAGGTTTCATTATAAATTCACATGTCATGATATCTTTGGCGATTTATAATATTTTCAAAATATGGGTGTTACAAAAGATCTATTAGAGAGATGATAATAGTTATTTGCCAAACTATCTAAGAGTTATATATATATATGATATCTTTGGTGATTTATAATATTTATAATATTTTTGAAATAGGGGTGTTAGAAAAGATCTATTAGATAGATGATAATAGTTATTCGTAAAACTATCTGAGAGTTATATATATATATATATATATATATATATATATATATATATATATATATATATATATATATATATATATATATATATAATTGTCATTGCTTTAAAGAGAGATACTTCCGTAGAGGACCATCTTATATACACATAAAATAGATTTTTTTTTAATATTGATCAAATATAAGAATTATGTAATTGATATATAATAATGAACAAATAGTAAACAAATTCTACAGTAGAATCATATTGCTCAGAACGTAATTCTATAGTTGAATCAAATTGAAAATCACATTTTTCTCTTAATTCTTAAATATTAAATTAGTTGTAAAGCTTATACATGGTTTGTATGTTACATTACAATCAAAAAAAATTCGTTACTAACCATATATGTGATTAATTTTAAAGTTATTTATGAGGTTCTACGTTAGAATCAAATAGTTCTCTCTGGACCTATCACTACGAGAAAAAGAGGCACCCTTGTATGGAAATCCCTAAAACATTAATTTGTTTAAATCATAAACCATTGTTTTTAATATTGAGTTGTTGTTAATTGTTATCTGAAAGCTCTTTTAGACCATATTTTAAGTTTAACTCACAATGTCGATTCACTACGCCATAAGTGCTCATATGCAATGCTCTATGATGTTGCCTTATGTGCCAAATGGTGTTGTCTTAGGCCTGAAATCGAAAAAGGCAACACTTTTTGAGTGTTACATCTACGACCATTGCCTTTGACCTCTAATGCAACGCTTTTGTTGTGTAATGCAACACCGCTGAAAGTATTGCATATTTGTCATAATGCAACACCACCATGGTATAAATGCAACAAAATTTAGTACTGCTTTAAATGTGAAGCTGAAACAAATATGTGCCAGGTCAGTAGTGGGGCCCAACAGTGCCACATCAATAATGGGGCCCACATGCCATGTCAGCAATGGGGTCCGTTTTACCAGGTTAGCAGTGGGTCCCACCAGTGCCACGTCAGCATTTTTGCCACGTCAGTAGTGCAGCCCAACAGTGCTACGTAAGTAGTGGGGGACCACTAGTGCCATGTCAGTAGTGGGGGACCACCAGTACCACATTAGCAGTGGGGCCCTCCAGTGCCACGTTAGTAGTGGGACCTGATCTTATGCAACACTTTTATGATATAATGCAACACTAAATTGAAAGCCTTCATCAATACTAAATTGGTAAAATGTAACACTAAATTGAAAGCCTTGCAACAACACTATTAACATTGACAACAGTGTATTGTAATATATTGCAATACTAAATATTCATAATGCAACACTTATAAAAGTAAAAGGCAACACTTTTAAAAAAAAATTTGCAAAAACTTGTTTGTACATAGACATCAATCCCATAAAAAGACCAAGTCACATATCCAATAACGAACCAATCCCATAAACGTCAAATCTACCTAAACAACCAATACTATAAACATCCAATTTACCTAAACAACCAACCAATTCGCCTGAACAACCAACCATGGTAGATAATTAACTACCAAAATAAGCTACCAAAAGTACGTACCAAAATAAACTGCCAATATTAACAGATCTGTCGTAGATGAAATAAACTACCAAAGTATAGAATTAACATGTACTCCAATGCAATTGATACTAGAAATAGTCTATAAAGAACCATCGCCTTGAGTTACAAGAGTGCCGCCTTGAGTAACAGGAGTGCCGCCTTGTGTAAGAGGAGTGTCATTGTCATTTTGATCAATTGACACGGTATCATAAAAGTCTTTAATGTCAAATTCGAGCTCAGGGTTAGAGTCTTGAAGTTTCTTTAAAATCATTGCATTGTTCTCCTGCACTTTCCTATTCATCTTGGCATCAAATTCACTATCAATTTCTTGCGTGATCTTTGAGGCCAACTCTTGTACATAGTTGTCTGTAGGAACAGGTGTAGTTGATGTCAGACGAGCATTTTTACATCCCCTTCCCACCAGCCAGTTTCGTCCATGAGACTTATCTTTAGAAACCATATTATCTGCATCGCCATCTTTTCCAGAAGTGATAATCTTATTGATTTCAGTCTGTAAGAAAAGGGTACATCAATATTTGAAACAAAACATGAATTGAGATTGCTTCTGTATGATAAAATCTACTTACGAAACTGGATTTCAGTACATCTGCATTATTCTTATAACGGCGGCCTAGTTTTCACTGACTAGTTTCCAAAAATACTTTAGCATCAGACGGTGAACCATGTTTCAGGTCACCCTTTTTCTGTCATGTATAGAATAACACATACCAAATTTATAGTTATTCAAAATTACAAAACTTAGTAGAAAACAACTCAACTCGCACAAAAAAATCATTTACCAATCTTTCATAACAAGGTACCCATTAACATACTTCGTATGTGACATTTTTGATATGTACACATGCATAATAACTAGTACTGGAATCAAACTATGAATGTGTTGTAAATCTGAATAATTACAGACTTTTCACATTTACAGTAGCAAGTATTGAGATGCTGTAATATATAAATAAACACAACTTTTCACATTTACAAAACTACATAAATACTGTATATCCTAAATTTTAACATTTTCTTTTGTCAGAAACATATCTACCAGACTATTTTACTTCTACTGTGATTTTTCCATAAAAGCATACATATATAGAGCCCGTTCTCGTTTTAGTTTATGTAATGTAATGTAATAAATAATTTATTAAATTAAAAATTATATGTATTTTTACTTAGAAATTATTTATAAGAAGAAATAAATAAGAGCTATATAGTATTTTTTAGAAAGTATAACCATGAATAAAATTCAACTTTAACAAACTAGACAAAATAATCAAAATGATCACAGTACTCACGAAAATAAGTTTTAGGACACATACCAAATTTTGTCTAANTGACACATACAAAATTTTGTCTAACTTGGGCTAAAGTTTTTGGACCCATAGTGTGCCTCTTAGAAAATCCATGACGACGCGCTGCATTTTCTTCGGCTAGTGACTGGAAAAAAAAATTAAAAAGCCATAATAGATGACAAGATATAGATGGGTATCAAGAAACTTGTTAAATTTGAGTTGTTTTCTTTTCTTGCTAAATAAAGTATCATCTGCCACTTTGATTATCATTTAAATTAATTGCAATCAAGTTTAGTCAAGAATACATTATGTTTGAAATTTGCATTTAACAGTACCTTAACTTCTTCATCTCCCCAATACTTGAGGAGAATCTTGAAATCCTCGAGTGGAATGTCATCAGACCTTTTCTCCAACCTTTCCTCATCGGTTTCATATCTTTTATAATGCTTAGTCTTCATACGACACTTGTAAACCCTCCAAGCATGGTTAAGCATCTCGTATACCCACCCATGTCCTTCTTCCGGAATAACATACCTATCCTACAATATATCAAACATAAAAATAAAAAATTATTAATTAGGCTTGTCGCTTATATATTATTAACCAAGTATAAGCTTAATTATTATAATATGTACACAATCGACAAATATACACAACATACCTTAGTAATGAACAAAGGAAACATTCTTTAAATTATTTATTTACTATTTAAAGTTAAAACTCGTCATTAGAAAGTGACATCAAAGCTTATAGAGATCCTCTAATCATCAGTTTTTAATCCCACACTATGAATAACCCCATAACTCAAATTATATCAAACTTAACAGAAATCAACTACAAATTGTCAACGGCAATAACAATATTAGCAGCATTGCCTTTCTTTTCTTCTATAACCCACCTCGAAACACCACAAGTTTGACAAACATCTTTATCTTCATTTTTTGCTCAATACAACATGCAACTATTTGGGCATGCATGTACTTTTTGATAATCGAGACCTAAATTTCTAACTACATTTTTTTGCGGCATTGAAGGACAAGGGCAAGTGGGCATGGAGAAAAGCTTCTTTTATCAACTTTAGTAATTCCCCAAAGGCAGACTAGCTAATTCCATAAACACCCTTTAAATGATAAAGCTTGATTATGAAACTTAATGGAGAAAAATTTGTGCAACGAGGGTATAATGGTTGTTTGCCCTCGTTAACATGATGATAAAATTTCTTAGCCTCTGCATTTGGTCCATCTTCACACTCTCTCAGATTTTCAAACTTCTTACCCGTATAATTAAACATTGAGTCTAAATTATCCCCAAAATCCAACCCTGTTTCACAATCAATGAAGTCATCACTAACTCCTATTTTCGTATGTAAAACTTCACAAATCCATTTGATATGTAATGGAGATGGGCCACTGCAAACTAGATGATCATAAATGACATCTTGACGATGCCATTTACGATCCATACAACATTTGCATAGGCACGTCATCTCATCGCCTTTGCTAAAGTTGGGAAAATCATTTTGCAGGAAAGCTTTTATCTCATTTATATATTCAACAAGGTATCTTGGAAGTCCTATCCAAACTGCATACTCATTATCCATCATGATAATCTATCTGTTGCCTAGTAACACTAAACCTAGGTACCAACTCCTTGTCTACAAAGGGAAAAAAATAGGATTAAAAGATGTGTCCAGGAAATAGTCTTCATGAAATAGAATCTACAAGAAAGAAGTTGCACATTTGTAACATATAGGGAGGTAGTGTGTTTATAATTAGGCTCAAAAACTTATTCAAAATACAAGTTCAGAATGAAACAGAGTTGCGCCAGTGAAAAATACATTTAAACCTCTATTCCTTACAACATATGAGACTAAACAACTTGCACAACAATATAATTTTCTTAATTATAAAATTAATTAATTTCACAACTAAATAAAAATAATAAAAATAGGAGTCATTGGCCCCTCGCATTATCAGCCAGTTGAAGAATAAACTTTAAAAAAATCAGCCACTATGAGCCGCTGCATATATACAGGGGTTTAAAATTTAAGAAGAACAAAGAAGATGAAAGATATATATAAACAAGTGGATTATATGACAAACACTAATACTATTATGATATTATCACACCAAAAATAAATAAAAAGATCAACAAAGACTAAAAATAGAGCTAAAATATGTATATCATCACCACATACTAAAAGTAGATCTCAATACAAATAGACTAAAAATAGTTACTAAAAATACCTAGAAATCGGCATTTAACAGAGACAAAAAGGAGAAGACATATAAACAGATAAAACAGAGACAAACAAAAAATATACAGATGCATACCTTTTTGAAACTCCGAATTGAAACTGAAACCCTCAGTTACCTGCAAAAAAAAAACATAACTCTCAGTTAAAACAGAGACAAATCCTAGTTATAAAACCATTATGAAACAAAAGAGAATACAGAGACATAGCATTCATACCTTTATGAAACCTAACCCTAACTTTTTCAATTGAAACTTACTTGCAATTTAAACCTAACCCTAACTTTTACTTGCGATATCCCTTCCATTATACCCTTTGACTTGCCATATCCCTTCGATTTTAACCTTTGAGCTGCTTCGATACCCTAACTTATACCTTGCGAGTGTCTTTGTGAGTGTAATGGATGTGTGAGTGTGGAGTGTACTTGGTATAATTTTGGGTGGAGGGGAAATAGCCCGCCTGTTTTATTTGGGTTCTTTTAATATATTTTGTTAATATTATTTAATATTTATTATTTTATAACAAAATTTAATATTATTATATTGTAAAAATAATTCTATATGATATCATTAATTTTATTTTAAATTTTATTTATTAATAAATGTAGAAATTTTAAAAAATAAATTCAGCATTCAGCACAACACTAGTTATAGATAACATCTAGTTTGACCGGTTTGACTAGTATAAAATCATATAGAATAAAATTGAAAATTTTTAAAAACAATTTGGCACCATTTAAATAGTCAGATTATAACATCCTTACGGTTTGATCGTCGAAAAAGAAATTAAAAAAAATAAATTTAGAATTCAGCACAACACTAGTTATAGAGAACGTCTAGTTTGACCGGTTTGACTAGTATAAAATCACATAGAATAAAACTGAAATTTTTTAAAAACAAATTAGCGTCACTAAAATAGTCAGATATTAACATTTGTATGGTTGGATTGTCAAAAAAGAAATTTAAAAAAATAGATTCAGCATTCAGCATAACACTAGTTATAGAGAACGTGTAGTTTGACTAGTGTAAAATCACATAGAATAAAACTGAAAATTTTGAAAAAAAAAATGGTACCACTAAAATAGTCAGATATTAACATCCGTACGGTTGGATCGTCGAAAAAGAAATTTTAAAAATAGATTCATCATTCAGGAGAAGATTAGTTACAGAGAAAGTCCCGTTTGACCGGTTTGACTAGTATAAAATCACATAGAATAAAACTAATTTTTTTAAAAAAAAAATTGGCATTACTAAAATAGTCAGATATTAACATCCGTACGGTTGGATCGTCGGAAAAGAAATTAAAAAAATAATTTCAGCATTCCGCACAACACTAGTTACAAAGAAAGTCTAGTTTGACTAGTATAAAATCACATAGAATAAAACTGAAATATTTAAAAAAAATATTAGCTCCACTAAAATAGTCAGATATTAACATCTGTACGGTTGTTTCGTCGAAAAAGAAATTTAAAAAAATAAATTCAGCATTCAGCACAACACTAGTTACAGAGAAAATCTCGTTTGACCAGTTTGACTAGTATAAAATCACATAGAATAAAACTGAATTTTTTTAAAAAAAATTGGCACCACTAAAATAGTCAGATATTAACATCTGTACGGTTGGATCTTCGAAGAAGAAATTTAAAAATAGATTAAGAATTCAGCAGAACATTAGTTACAGAGAAAGCTTTCTCGTTTGACTAGTATAAAATCACATGGAATAAAACTAAATTTTTTTATAAAAAATTGGCATTACTAAAATAGTCAGATATTAACATCCGTACAGTTGGATCGTCAAAAAAGAAATTAAAATAAATAAATTCAGCATTCAGCACAACACTGGTTACAAATAAAGTCTAGTTTGACTAGTATAAAATCACATAGAATAAAATTGAATTTTTTTAAAAAAAATATTAGCTCCACTAAAATAGTCAGATATTAACATCTGTACGGTTGGATCGTCGAAAAAGAAATTTAAAAAAATAGATTCAGCATTCAGCACAACACTAGTTATAGAGAACGTCTAGTTTGACCGGTTTGACTAGTATAAAATCACATAGAATAAAATTGAAAACTTTAAAAAAAATTGGCACCACTAAAATAGTCAGATATTAACATCCGTACGGTTGGATCGTTGAAAAAGAAATTTAAAAAAATAGATTCAGCATTCAGCACAACATTAGTTACAGAGAAAGTCTCGTTTAACCAGTTTGACTATTATAAAATCACATAGAATAAAATTGAATTTTTTTAAAAAAAAATTGGCATTACTAAAATAGTCAGATATTAACATCCATACGGTTGGATCGTCGAAAAAGAAATTTAAAAAAATAAATTCAGCATTCAGCACAACACTAGTTATAGAGAAAGTCTAGTTTGACCGGTTTGACTAGTATAAAATAACATAGAATAAAACAGAAATTTTTTTAAAAAAATTTAGCACCACTAAAATAGTCAGATATTAACATCCGTAGGGTTGAATCGTCGAAAATAAATTCTAAAAAATTGATTCAGCAATCGGGTAATACTAATTATTATATAAACACTAGAAAATACAAAGGCAACACTAAACAACCAAATGCAACACTACCATATTAAATGCAACACTTGTGATGGGGACCACATGCCACGTCAGCATGGGACTTGACGCCACATCAGCAGATGTGGGCCTCGCAACTGCCACGTCAGCGTGGATCCCATTGTCACGTCAGCAGTGGTGCCCCCCACTGCCACGTCAGCACTTACCCACTACCACGTCAGCGTGGGTCCCACTGCCACGTCAGTAGTGGTGGTCAACTGGTAAGCCGTACCAGCCACGTCAGCATGGGCCCCACTACCACGTTAGTCGTAGTGGGCCCCCCACTGCCACGTCACTATTTATTAAAAAAATTAGCTAATGCAACACCATTCGTTAGTGTTGCATTCACTGCAACACCGTGAGTAATATGCAACACGAATTTTATCTATTGCAATACTATTTTAGCAGTGTTGCAAAAGAGCAAAAAATACAGAGCTACCGCAATGTTTTCAGTGCAACGCTTTGTAAAAGCATTGCCTATGAGCACTTATGGCATAGTGATTAGGTTTTCGGACAACACTTTATAACAACTTTTAGTTATGGTAATGTTTTAGACACATTTGTTTACAATTTTTACAAATTTGTTTATCTAGCTTCAGTCAACTGTTATAACAATGCTATACTATTGTCTGAATTATTTGGTACAATGGTTTAGTCATTGTATGATCATGTTTTTCTTGTAGTGTCTATATGAAGTGTCCCTCCTAGTGGGTCGCCCAAATATATTTGGTATAGTGTTTTTCTTGAAGAAGTATTTTTTTACCAACCTATAAATGTATAAACACACATGCACGCAAATTTTAACTGAAAATGCTAATTTTAGTTAATCTTTTTTTGAAAGAAATTGAGAAAGAAGTCTCGAAAACCCCCGAGCCGCCTTGAGGTATGGAATGAATCTCATACGAGGGTTGGCTCCTATCCGGATCACCCCATGTATAACACTCCGGTGGTGATGCACATTGCGGTACTCCTTTATATAATTTGTCTATTATTTTATTTGGTTAGAGTATATATATGTATTAGGAAGTAAGAAATTTTGGTTATTAACCTTCTTATTATTTTTGATTTTTTATTGATGTTGTAGGAATGATATGCCGATATATTGGAAAGGATGCTGGTATGAGTTACCCAAACAGGTGATCTAGATGAGCCTTTAGAATGGTGGATGTAAACAACCGGGGTACCCGAAGGTGACAAACTAAAGAAGAATTATCTTGTCTGGTACCCTAATGCTCGACCTAGTGATCTTATACCTACGTTTGCTACATGTTATAGGAAGCTCATCGAGGCGAAGCCGGATCCTCATCTTTATCCGCTACATGACAACCCGTCCTCCCCGACAATGTGTACTTCTCGGTGGTTAGGAACGTGCTCATTGAGGTTCGTGCTAATCCTACACAATTTTCTAGGCAATTGTCAAATGAAGAAATAGTCAACTTTGCACGGACGACACTTGAGGCCTCTGATCCATCCGCAGACCAAAGTAGAAGAATTGGATGGAATAATCACATATCCGGAGAAATAGTCCATATTGTAACTACATTGGTCCAAGATATTCTCTAAAAAAGTGAGGCACAAGTTCAGCGGATGCGTGAGGTAATATGATCTTATATAACTCTTTAGTTGATATTAATTAACCTATGTAACTCTTTTGTTATTGCTTCTAATTGTTTTTTAAATGTGTGTAGGAAAATGAATGCAATGTCGAGGAAAAGGATTATATGGATGAGGATGAGATGTCGGATGTGGATGACAATGGCGAGGGAGATGATGATGGTGAAAATGATGAAGATGTAGAAATGGGTGATTCCCAAGGGACGGACTCTAGTCTTTCTTTGTTCGAGTCTGAGTAGTATTTATTTATGAATGTTATCAATTTTGGATTGTTATGTTTGGGTTTGGAGGTAATTGTAAATTTGGGAGGTTATATTGATGTTAATTTGGGATTTTATGTACATTTGATGTTAATTTTAGGATGTTATGTTGAAATGTTAATTACAATATCATTTTATGTTAATTATGTTGGTTTGCATTTGATGTTATGGGTACGAATGATTGTTTGTATTAGTTAGAATGGTTGTTGATTGGATTGATTATTTTGATTAATAGGTGGACTGCAATTACCTGTAGAATCTGCTTCTTTTTTGCCAAAAGACCTGTAAAACCGACCGACAAACAATATAACCACCCATTCCTTATCATTCATAAACCCAGTAAAATCGATCGACTGAGGTCATAACCGACAGTCTCCTTCATAACACCAACTGATTTCTTGATAATAACGGTCAGTTTAAGTCGGTCAGTTATGTATCTTCCCCAAAATTTTGGAAACCGTCTTCTACAAAACCGACCGATGTGCACATCTCATGTCATAACCGACCGTGCCTTCGGTTGGTTTTATGACCACATAACCGACCGAATAGGAGGTCAGTTTAAGGCCACACGTGGTAGATAGTGGCATCCGTGGGCCAATTCTAACAAAAATGGAAGTCTCATAACCAAACGATGTTTCAGTCAGTTTAAGGTAACCCATGGCAGACATGTGGATCCGTGGGCCCAATTCTAACAAAAATGGAAGTATTATACCGGACCGATGTTACAGTCGGCTATGACCGTTAAAACCGACTAGGTTAAAATTGAGCCTCCTTAGGCCTGAAAAGGTTCAATTAGTTTTTTTTCCGGGTAATATACAAATTTTCCAATATTTTTAAAATATACTATGTTTATACCTGTATCATTTAGAAGATATTTATAAATATTATAAGATGGCATGTACGCACATCTTACCTTCATTTACAAGAATGAAGAGGTTCTTTAAGGAAGATCACATACTTCCATGACAATTAATATATACAAAAAAATGAAAACAAAGATAATATAGGCAAAAGAAATTAAGTATTTTAAACGAAATAGGATAGGACACCAAAACTCCTCTTTTGCCAGCATCTTCTTCATTGTCTATAAGTTCATGGGAATCGCCACGTGAGTTGTAGAATCCACAATCATCGAGGGGAAATAGTTTATTTATAAAGATGATCATATTCCTTTCTAATACAAAATCATGCTCAATAAGCCATTAGAGTTGAAAATTGATATATATGTGAATTTAAATGGAACAAAATGTAGAGATATATAAAAACATATACATATATGTATAATGAAGTTGGCGGCTTGTTAGATGTGCAGTGGTGCAGAGAGATTAAAGTTTTTTGTCTGCTCGTAAACCTAGAATGGTTTTTATGAATAAGGTGTTTGGGACTGAAATGGTTCAATTAGTTTTTCTTCTGGGTATTATGCAAATTTTACCAATTTTTTTAAAATATAATATGTTTATACCTATATCATTTATAAGATATTTATAAATATTAATTTCCATCACCTACTCCTGGACACACAAAAAACAAATTATTAAAACTTCTAAAGGTCAAATTGCAGTATTCGTTGAAAAATATTTAAAACAATTACTTATGATTTAAAGTTAAAAGACAGAAATAAAAATTTTATGATAGCATATGCTTGGGTAATTTTATTATTTTATATAATTTAGGAGTTATTAAAAATTTAAAACTTAAAATAAAATTTATGAGTTGTATATGTATGTAAATATGAGTATTAATTTTTATCAAATAAAATTATAAAAATGAAATAGCTTGCTCAAAAAATACATTCTACTAACTTTTTATTTTAAACTATCTTTTTATAATTTAAGTCACTTTTTTTAACTTAAGTTAAATATCTCATTACATTCACCAATTAAATCCTACTAAAATTGTTGAGTATAGGACAACCAAAACAAACCCAAAGCATATAAACAAGAATAAGAAAATAAAAAAAAATCACACAAGACAAGATTTAACATGGTTGGGAAATTCTTACTCCACAAGTCGCACTAACTTTTGTATTGATATCTCACAATTGTGTTATGTTGTGTTATGTTGATATTTTACAATTACATTAGATTATTTATAGGAGAAAAAACTGAGTCTAATTCTAATCATAGTACTAATTTGAAAAAGTAGACTAAATGATATTCTGAATTAGACTAACTCATGATATCCTAGACCAAATCTAAAAAGCTAGACTCCACAAAACCCAACAATCTCCCACTTGGACTTTGACCACATCTTTATTTCACTCTTATAAATCTAGTAAAACCCAATACTTCAATCAATAACTCAAGTTAGTGCAACGCCTTCTCATCAATCAATTCTGAAGGCTAGTCGAAGCTACGCAAAGCTTTAACTTCTCATTGGTAACCACTTTAGTCAACATATCTGTAGGATTCTATGCACCAAGGATTTTCTTCAAGGCCAAAGTACCATTGCTAATCAACCCTCTTGTAAAGTGATATTTCAATTGTATATGCTTTGTCTTAGCATGAAAAATAAGATTCTTCGCAAGATGAATGACACTTTGACTGTCTCTATACAGAGCACTGTCCACCTATTTCTTGCCCAACTCCTCAAAACAATTCTTGGACACTGAAGTTCTCCAACAATTTCCCAGTATACTTCCCTTGAGATAATTTCAAAGTACCTTCAGATATATCACTCACGCTGCTCATACTAAGTATTTATTTTACTGCACCCATATCCTTCATCTCAAACTTCTCAGACATCTGTCTCTTTCACCTATTGATTTCTCTCATGTTCGATCCTGCTATCAACATATCATCAACTTACAACAATAATTTGATATAAGTTGTTTAATGTAGCAAAAAGATCCATAACACTCCTTGTGTACCCATTCTTCATTATAAAGTTGTCAAACTTCACGTACCATGGTCGTGGTACTTGATTCAAACCATACAAGCTTTTTATAAGCTGGGAAACAAGGTTTTCTTTCTCAGCTACCTGAAATCCCTCTGGTTGTACCATGTAGATGTCTTCCTCAAGATCCCCATGTAAGAACGCGGTCTTAACATCTAGTTGCTCTAGATGTAAATCCTCTGTAGCCACAATACTTAGCACAAGTGTAATAATAGTTATTTTAACAACCGGAGAAAATATATCATTATAGTCGATACCTTTTTTCTGTTGATAACCCTTGGATACTAACCTTGCTTTGTACCTCTTGCTACCATCATGTTCTTCTTTGATCTGGAACACCCGCTTATTCTGTAAAGCTTTATTTCCTGCTGGTAATTCTGTTAAAGACCAAGTCTCATTCTTCTCAAGAGAATTCATCTCTTTCTCCATGGCTGATTTCTACTTAACTGAATCATCCACCTGACCTGCCTCTGAATAACACTACGGCTCTACGTCATCGGTCAGTAACATATAATATGTTGAAGGTGAAAATCTTTGCGATGGCCTCACAGTTCTGCTAGATCTTCTTACCTCAGCATCTGGAGTAACTGGAACATTCTCATTAAAATTCCTCGAACTCCTACTATTTCCTGCAAGATCTTCTTCTGTAATGTCTTCAAGCACTGCTTTCTCTTTCTTATGTTCTTGTGTAGAATCAGAATTGACTGCAAGCTTATCCTTGTATAATGCATTCTCATTAAAAGTAACATCTCTACTTATAATGACCTTCTTCGTTAGTTCATCCTAGAAACGGTAACCCCTATCTTCTGAGCCTTAACCAATGAAGATACACTTCTTTGCCTTTGGATCAAGCTTGTCCATGTCAGAATCTTTAATACGCACATATGAAGCACAACCAAAAACTCACAAGTGTGAAAGATTTACCTCATTTTTCTACCACTCTTCTTAAGGAATCTTAAACCCCAAAGGAAGTGAAGGTCCTCTGTTTATGAGATATGTTGCTATGTTAACTGCATGTGCCCAAAACATTTTTGGCATCCCTGCATGTATCCTCATACATTAGTTGTATGTCCTTATAACTTTAAACTTATAAGTAGGCGTCCCTCTATTGTAACTTGTGTCATTGTGACTTTATTAGAATTTATTTACATTAACGATTTATTAGGTTTTGAATATATTTCCAATTGTGGAGTTTTCATTATAAATTTAGGTGTCATGATATCTTTGGCGATTTATAGTATTCTTAATATTTTCGAAATAGGGGTGTTACAAAAGATTTATTAGATAGATGATAATAATTATTCGTCAAACTATCTATGAGTTATATAAATATATATAGGTCATTTCTCTAAAGAGGTATACCTTTATATACAGTTCCGTAGATGATCCTCTTACATACACATAAAATAGATATTTTTCTTATTATTATTGATCAAATATAAGAATATTGTAAATTATATATAATAATGAACAAATAGTAAAACGATTCTACAATAGAATCGTATTGCTCAGAACATAATTCTATAGTAGAATCAAATTGAAAATCATATTTTTCTCTTAATTTTTAAATATTAAATTATTTGTAAAGTTTATACATGGTTTGTATGTTACATTACAATCAAAATTTATTCGTTACTAACCATATATGATTAATTTTAAAGTTATTTATGATATTCTACATTAGAATCAAATGGTTCTCTTTGGACCTCTCACTACAAGAAAAAGAGGATCATACAACGGTTTTGCACCGTTGTATGGCATCTCCATTTTCCGTAGTCTATCGAGGCGCCATGTGATTAAGATCAAACAACGGTTCTATAAACCGTTACTGGAAGGAAGGAACACAACGGTTTATCCGTACTTGTTATAAAGTATAAGAGACAACAATATTGTCATTATGAACTATTGTTGGAAAAACAAGAATATAACAGTTTTTCCACAATGAGACAATGGGTAATTTATGTCAAGAAAGAGTTCTAACTTTTTCCAAACATCATGTATATCTCTTATTCAAACACCTGTTATTATAATGCCCTGTTGTCTGAAATCCTAACCACAATAGTTTTATACAAAAGAAATTATATTTGTTTGTGTTAGACAACAGTTTAAGAGGCACGCACCCTTGTATGGAAAGCCCTGAAACATTAATTTGTTTAAATCATAAACCATTGTTTTTAATATTGAGTTGTGGTTAACTATTATCTGAAAGCTCTTTTAGACCATATTTTAAGTTTAACTCACAATGTCGATTAGGTTTTCGGACAATACTTTATAACAACTTTTAGTGACAAACTAAAGAAGAATTATCTTGTCTCGTACCCCAATGCTCGAGCTAGTGATCTTATACCTACGCTTACTATATGTTATAGGATGCTCATCGAGGCCAAGCCGGATCCTCATCTTCATCCACTCCACGATAACTCGTCCTCCACGATAATGTGTACTTCTCGGTGGTTAGGAACATGCTCAATAAGGTTCGTGCTAATCCTACAAAATTTTCTAGGCAATTGTCGGATGAAGAAATAGTTAACTTTGCACGGACGGTGCTTGAGAGTTTTCATCCATCCGCCGACCAAAGTAGAAGAATTGGATGGAATAATCACATATCCGGAGAAATGGTCTATATTGTAACTACATTGGTCGAAGATATTCTCTAAAAAAGTGAGGCACAAGTTTTGCGGATGCGTGAGGTAATATGATCCTATATAACTCTTTAGTTTATATTAATTAACCTATGTAACTCTTTCGTTATTGCTTCTAATTGTTTTTTAAATGTGTGTAGGAAAATGAACGCAATGTCGAGGAAAAGGATTATACAGATGAGGATGAGATGTCGGATGTGGATGGCAATGGCGAGGGCAACGAAGAGGGAGATGATGATGCTGAAAATGATGAAGATATGGAGATGGGTGATCCCCATGGGACAGTCTCTAGTCTTTCTTTGATCGAGTCTGAGTAGTATTTATTTATGAATGTTATGAATTTTGGATTGTTATGTTTGGGTTTGGAGGCAAATGTAAATTTGGGACGTTATATTGATGTTAATTTAGGATTTTATGTACATTTGATGTTAATTTTGGGATGTTATGTTGGAATGTTAACTACAAAATCATTTTATGGTAATTATGTTGGTTTGCATTTGATGTTATGGTTATGAATGATTGTTGGTATTAGTTAGAATGGTTGTTGATTGGATTGATTATTTTGATTAATAGGTGAACTGTAATTAGCAGTAGAATTTGCTTTTTTTTGCGAGAAAACCTGTAAAATCGGCCGACAAACAATATAATCACCTATTCTTTACCATTCATAAACCCAGTAAAATCGACCGACTGAGGTAATAACCGACCATCTCCTTCATAACACCGACTAATTTCTTGATAATGATGGTCGGTTTAAGTCGGTCAGTTATGTATCTTCCCCAATATTTTGGAAACCGTCTTCTACAAAACTGACTGATGTGCACATCTCATGTCATAACCGACCGTGCCTTCGGTTGGTTTCATGACCATCTAACCGACCGAATAGGCGGTTAGTTTAAGGTCATACGTGACAGATAGTGGCATACGTGGGCCCAATTTTAACAAAAATGGAAGTCTCATAACTCATCGATGTTTCGGTCAGTTTAAGGTAACCCATGGCAGACATGTGGCATCCGTGGGCCCAATTCTAACAAAAGTGAAAGTCTTATACCTGACCGATGTTACAGTTGGTTATGACCGTTAAAACTGGCTAGGTTAAAACTGAGCATCCCTGTCCTTCGGTTTTAATAATTAAACCGACCGAAATCATTCATAACCGACTGATTTGGTTGATCGGTTTTAGACGTTTTCCTTGTAGTGTTAGGCATGAAAAGGTTCAATTAGTTTTTCTTTCGGGTAATATACAAATTTTCCAATATTTTTAAAATATACTATGTTTATACTGTATCATTTAGAAGATATTTGTAAATATTATTTTCAATCACCTACGCGCAGAGACTCAAAAAACACATTATTCAAACTTCAAAAGATCAAAATGTAGTATTACTTGAAAAATATTTAAAACAATTACTTGTGATTTAAAGTTAAAAGAGAGAATTAAAAATTTTATGATTGTATATGTTTGGGTAATTTTATTATTTTGTATAATTTATGAGTTATTGAAAATTTAAAACTTAAAATAAAATTTATGAGTTGTATATATATATAAATATGAGTGTTCATTTTTATCAAATAAAATTATAAAAAAGAAATAGCTTGCTCAAAAAATACATTCTATCAAGTTTTTATTTTAAACTATCTTTTTATAATTTAAGTCACTTTTTTAACTTAAGTTAAATATCTCATTACATTCACCACTTAAAGCCAACACAAATAGGCAAAGGCATATTGCTTAAAACCAGAAAGAGGCACACATAATACATGGAGGAGTGTAGCCAAAGCATGGTCGGTGGCGTTATCAAAATTTTTGTACATATCTTTTAAGAAAAAGTATTTATAATAATAAATTTTAGTTTTGACAGCATTGAAATTTTGAAAAAAAAATATATTTTTTGAATATTCTAAATTTCTGACACCATGACCAAAAGTCCTCTTGATGACAAAGGACTCTGAACTCTTTACTTTTCGTTGAAGAAGTGTCACAATAAGATACTCTCCCAATGATAAATAAATATGTTCAAAAAGATGATTCCGAATAGCCGCTATTATAGTTATCACCTTATCCAAAGGCAACAAGTACACAATTACTGGATGACCACCAAATGAGTAACCTCCAATGAGGCCTAATAGACTTCTAGAGAAGCTTTAATGATATGCAACAAGATCTTGACCAACACAAAACCGATAGAGAAACCTTTTGGGAAGGGATAATTTCACTTCCAAAATTCTCTCTAAATTATTTATTGCATCTTAAGTTGCACCCTAACTCTGGAAAGTTCACAGCCAACCACCTTGTAATTCTTTCCTTGACGATATTGGAAGCAACGTTCTTCCCCAAAGTCAATCTGGCAACACCTAGAGCTTGACTATCTAAAAAATTCCATTCTTTTTCATTAATTGAATCTCGCTTCTTCTCTTCTAGCGGTTCATGTAGTTTTTTCTAATACAAATAGTCTCCAATCTGCATCTTCCAAAAACCAAAATCTCTTCCATCAAATTTATCGATATTTACTTTCCCTTCTTCTGCCATCGCTCCCACTTGCCCAAAAACCTAAACTCTTGATACCAGTTGTTGAGTATAGAATAACGAAAACAAACCAAAAGTGAATAAACAAGAATAAGAAAATAAAAGACAATCACATAAGACAAGATTTAACGTGGTTCAGAAATTCCTACTCCACAAGCCGTACTAACTTTGTATTGATATTTCACAATTGTGTTGCGTTGTGTTGTGTTGGGGTTTTACAATTACATGAGACTATTTATAGGAGAAGAATCTCGGTCTAATTCTAATCATAGTACTAATGTAAAAAAGTAGACTAAATCAGATTCTAGTCCAAATCTGAAAATTAGACTTACTCATATCCTAGTCCAAATCTAAAAAGCTAGTCTCCACAAACCCCAACAAAAATAGGTAAAGGCACATTGCTTAAAACTAAAAAGAGGCACGCATCATACATGGAGGTGTGTAGCCAAAGTATGGGTTGTGAGGTTATCAAAAATTTTATACATATATTTCTAGGAAAAAGTATTTATAATAAAAAAATTTAGTTTTGATAGCATTGAAATTTTGAAAAAAAATATATTTTTGGAATATTGTGAACTTTTGACACCATAACCAAAAGTCCTCTTATGACAATATCTGATATAGTTGATAGAGAGAATCATTCCATATGGTACACAAGGACTCCGAACTTTTAGTCGAAGAAGTGCCACAACAAGATACTCTCTGAACTTTAAATAAATATGTTCCAAAAGATGATCCTTGATAGCCGCTATTGTATTTATCACCATATATCCAAGGGCAACAAGTACACATCTACCAGATGACCACGAAATTAGTAGCCTCCAAGGAGGCCTAATAGACTTCTAGAGAATATTTAATGGTATGCAACAAGATCTTGACCAACACAAAACCAATAGAAAAACCTTTTGGGAAGGGATAATTTGACTTCCAAAATTCTCTCTAAATTATCTATTGCATCTTCAGTTGCACCCCTAATTGCACCCCTAACTCTTGAAAGTTCACAACCAACCACATTTTAATTCTTTCCCAGCATCTACTGACTTGTTTTATCATATCAATCGAAAAAGAAAGTATGATTGAACCCTTCAATCGGTAAAAAAATAATATCAAATTGATGATTCATACCCAAGCCACAATATTGCTAGACTATTAAAGGCATTTAGAAATATCTTACGAAGGTCCTGATGACATGGAACTAAACATCCTACACTTGCCCATTAAAGTTATATATCACTATTGCATATTATTAAATTGAAAAACACTAAAATTTAAATAGGTAAAAGAACTGAGGCCAGTTTTCTTGTCCACATGGGCTCCCTCCAACCCTTAAGTTTTTCCACAGGGCAGGATTGTATTATCTTTAGCCTCTATAGCCCAATATATTTTGTGATAGTTATATATATATATATATATATATATATATATATATATATATATATATATATATATATATATATACACTGATAATTTTAGCTTATAGGTTTAGTAATGGATATCTAGCAGTTCCTCTTTCTAAGATGACATGTACGCACATCTTACCTTCATTCAAAAGAATGAAATCTTCTTCATTGTTCATGTGAATTACCACCTCAGTTGTAGAATTCACAATCATCCATTGGAAATAGTTTATTTATAAAGATGATCATTTTCCTTTCTGACACAAAATCATGCTTGATAAGCCATTAGAGTTGAAAATTGATATATATGTCAAGTTAAATGGAACATAATGTAGAGATATATAAAAATATATACATATATATAATGAAGAAGGCGACTTGTAAGAGAGATAAAAGCTTTTTGTCAGCTCCTAAACGTAGAATGGTTTTTATAGATGAGGTGTTCGGGCTCGAAAATGTTCAATTTGTTTTTCTTTTGGGTAATATACATATTTTACAATTTTTTTTAAAATATACTATGTTTATACCTTTATCATTTATAAGATATTTATAAATATTAATTTCCATCGCCTAGAGACTCAAAAATCATATTATTAAAACTTCTAAAGATCAAAATGCAGTATTAGTTGAAAAATATTTAAAACACTTACTTATGATTTAAAGTTAAAAGAGAGAAATGAAAATTTTATGCTACATATGTTTGGGTAATTTTATTATTTTGTATAATTTACAAGTTATTGAACATTTAAAACATAAAATAAAATTTATGAGTTGTATATATATTTAAATATGAGTATTAATTTTTATCAAATAAAATTGTAAAAATGAAATAGCTTACTCAAAAAATACATTCTATCAACTTTTTAATTTAAATTATTTTTTTATAATTTAAGTCACTTTTTTAACTTAAGTTAAATATCTCATTGCATTCACCACTTAAAGCCTACAAAAATATGATAACGCGCATTGCTTAAAATGAGCAAGAGGCAGGCATCATACATGGAGGAATGTAGCCAAAGTATTGGTGGTGGAGTTATCAAATTTTTTAGGAAAAATGTATTTATAATAATAAATTTTAGTTTTGACAGCATTGAAATTTTGATAAAAATATATATTTTTTGAATATTGTAAACTTTTGGCATCATGACTAGAAGTCCTCTTGATGACAATATCTAATATTGTGGATAGAGGGAATCCATACCAAGATACTCTCCAAATGTTAAATAAATATGTTCCAAAAGATGATCCCTGATCGCCGCCGTTATATTTATCACCTTATATCCAATGACAACATTTACACATCCAACGGATGACGACCAAATGTGTACCCTCCAATGATGCCTAATAGACTTGTAGAAAAGCTTTAATGGTATGCAACAAGATCTTGACCAACACAAAACTGATAGAGAAATGTGTACCCTCCAATGATGCCTAACAGACTTGTAGAGAAGCTGTAATGGTATGCAACAAGATCTTGACCAACACAAAACAAATAGAGAAACCTTTTAGGAAGGGATAATTTCACTCCCAAAATTTTCTCTAAATTATTTATTGCATCTTCAGTACGTTGCACCCCTAATGATGCACACCTAACTCTAGAAATTTCATAACCAACCACCTTTTAAATATTTCCCACCTTTTTATACCTTTCGGCAGATTGTTTAAATTTCCGTCGCATACTAAATTAATGGAAAAATAAATTGCCACAAAATAAGGCAACGGGAACGTAAATTAATAAATTATAACACAAGCAATAAATAACTTAATAAAATATTCAACTTGTGATGATTTTTCGCAACGTCTTTTGTGATAAAAACGATAAGTTATGTCGTAAATAAAATTTACAACAGAAATTTAACTTTCGGTCACAATTTGTCTTTCCCCTCGTAATGAATGTTATATAAATTAGAATATAAAAAATTACTAGAATTTATATTAAATAAAAATTAATATATTTATATATTAGAAATACCTATTTCTAAGATTAAAAAACAATCAAGTTTATTATATTTTAAAAAAATAAATATGTAAAAATATATGTACTTGTNAAAAAAATAAATATGTAAAAATATATGTACTTGTCTTATCTACTGTAGGTGTGCATTAAATCTATTTTAATTATTTAACGGATAAGCTTGGTTGTTCACTAAACCCAAGCCTATATATGGAGATATACATATACATACAATGTATTACATATTCAGGTGGCGTAATTTAAACCAATCTGATCCAAACTATATCTATATAAGCAATAAATGAAAAAACTAGCTCTTTTTAAAATTTTGGCTCAAACTAGAAATATTATCCTCCTCTTCTCAAAATATTTGTCATTTATAATAATTTACATGTATTTCAAGATGCATTCTGCCACTTAAATTAGACAAAAAAAAAAGTTAAAGAACAAGTATTTTGAAAATGATGGGTATGGTTTTACACAAATGGGTCCCTACTATAATTAAAATAATTAATTTTTTGATTTTGGAAATGAACCTAGACAATATTATTTTGGCGTATGGTGGGGCCATGTAGTATATGCAGTACATCAAACGTGAATCACAAGTTTTATTCTGGTTTTATAATCTCCCTCCCTCCTCTGTCTCTATTTATATGTTCACTTTGTTTTTTGTGTAGTCAAATTGATTCATTTTTTACTATAATTTAAAAATTATATATAATAAAAAAATTGAATTTTCATATTATTAAAAACTAAAAATAATCTACTTTAAAATGTCTAATTTAGTTTTTTTTAATTATAAAATGATAATTTATAATTTTCAGTCAAAATTAAGTCCACTCCAAAAAAATCAAAATGTACATGTAAATAGGGGTTGAGGGANAATAATAAAAAAATTGAATTTTCATATTATTAAAAACTAAAAATAATCTACTTTAAAATGTCTAATTTAGTTTTTTTTAATTATAAAATAATAATTTATAATTTTCAGTCAAAATTAAGTCCACTCCAAAAAAATCAAAATGTACATGTAAATAGGGGTTGAGGGAGTACCTATATTTTCATCTAATATATGTTATATCTTTTACAAAATTTGTGCTAATATTTTTAAAGAACTTTTATTTATTTTACCAAATTATAAGTTATGTCCCATTAACATATTTAATGAAATGATAGGACTAAGTGTGTGCCAAATGGAAGAAATTTATTTATTTTCTTTCAAAAAATAAAATTTTAAAAATAATCAATTTTACTATGAGGTCAAAGCAAAAGGTCAAAGGGACTAATGATTTGTTTGGTTTTGACACTAACTCTTTCAACAATTTTAATGTTTTTGTNGAACACTCCCGTACTCATGTTTATTACATAGGCCAAAATAATGTTACACTCAACACTCACTTCTCAACTTAGAATATTTATCTTTGGATTAGAACTCAAATCTATGATCACAGTCACTCATGGAGACAACCCTCTTTATTCACACTCACTATAAAACTACAAAACCCTTATGCATATATCATAAAAGTATTTATCTTTCTATATCCTCTTCCTCTCTCCCTTTTTCATAAAAATATTTTCTCTTTTTATTTTTCTCTCTTGTCTCTTTTTTCTCTTTCCACCATTGTCCATCATTTCCCCATGTTGCCCCCCTAAACTCTCTAAAATGACATTTTGATTTAAAAATTAATTTTTCTTAAAATAATCCAATGGATCTACCTTCTGATAATGATTTTACTAATGAACAAGGCTCTTTTAATTCCTTAGACCAAATTCGAGTGAATGATGATATTTTAAATTCGAATCCCGAAGCAAATACTAATGAATGATGGTTTCAAATCCATAAGTTCAAAATTTCCTTGAAGAGGATTCACTAGACCTATATAATGATTATTTAATTGATTTTTCTTTTAATAAAACATATAATGAGTTAAATAATTTAATTCAAGTAGATGTTGAAGCATGTGGTTCTTCAAATTCAAAGTCCCGTAATCCTTCCATAAATGAAGGAGAAAGCTCAGAAAATGAAAAGAGAAAGAGTACTAAAGAACACATGACTGAGGAGGATGTCAGGTTAGTATATTTTAAGTTACAAATTAACCAATAATTATATATACATTATTTTTTTATTAATCAATTTATATACTTTTTTTTGTAGGGTTCTAATGGAACTTATTAAAAGGTTTGGTAAAAGGTGGAATTTTATTGCTCAGAAGATGTTTTCAGGAAGGAAAGGCAAACAACTGAGGGAGAGATATAACAATTATTTGAGACCTGGCTTAAAGGTCACCATCTTTTCTTCTTTAAGCTTGTTAATTTCTAATTTATTATTTTTAGGTTTTTAACCACATAACTTGTATTTATCTAGTTCTTAAAATAATTTTTAATAACTTAATGAAAAAATGACATATATAAATTGAATATATCTTTGTTAGGCCCCTAATTATATTGACCATAAGGGTATTATTAGATATAAGTGCTTTCGTTTTGCCACCTAAACAATTTTCAATAACTAATACTATATTCACAAAAACTTAATAAACTTGTGACAAAATTAAATTAAATTGTATTTAATGACTAATAATAATTGAAATAATATCAATAACAATAATTGTAATAACAATAATAATAAGTATAATACGAATAATAAATGACAACAAAATAATAATAAAAGAAATTTGGGAAACATAAGTGATTGAGGTCGAACAATTTAAATACAATTAGTTATATGTTTTATGTTCAACTAAATCTATTATTATTGTATTTATTTTTTCTTAATGTTCTCCCGTAATCTTTTTATTTCTCCATTTCTTTTTGGGAAAATGTATTCTTGGTCTCTTCTAGCCCTACCTAATATTCATAGCATTGATAAAAGTTTTTATTGTGTCCATGAAAAAAATAAGAATATGTATGGACATATGTGTACTCATATATTTATCATTTATTTTGGTATATGTGTATAACTTTCTATGCATTTATTTTGTGCCTCTTTGATTGTGATAGACTATATATATTATAAATTATTAGGTACATTAGGTAGAGGATTTGAATAACTTATATAAAATACTTAAACTCAATTTGCTTTGTATATACGTAGTTATTTTTTATAAAAAAATTGCATAACTTATACGTATATTTCTAAACTCATTTAAGAGATATAAGCTTATAGCCCGTGTAAAGCACGAATGTTATTAATAAATTATATATTAATCATTTTATATAATTTAAATATTTCATTTAATATGATAATTTATTTTAGTATTAATTTTTTTTTACATTTTTTTTTCAATATTCTTAAAATTTAATGATAAGTCATAATTTTAAATAAATAAAAGAATTTGAATATTGATAATTTATGTCAACAGTATTGTTGGGAATAAGAATGTAAAGAGCCCCGTCTCTTTTGAGTCAAACATAAACTGTTGTTGGTGGAGAAGGCAATGTCGAGATTAATGGGAATGCTTTAGCCAACGGAGCAAACCAGGTGACTAGTGTGGACAAAATGAATTTCCTATGTGGTGGATCTGTGATGACTTCTTCTTTTGTTCCAATCAAGTCACCTAATGATGATGACACTAATTATGATCTTGATTATCTATTGAATCAGAGTAGTCCAATTTTTGCTCAATCAAATGTCATGTCTTCTTCTGATCATCAAAATGAGTTGCCTTATAATGATAATGACTCGGAGTGATACACCTTCATGGAGCTTCTTTGAACTCCGATGATGAAGCGGACGCCGAAGATGATTGGAATAGTTTGAGAAATCTCGTCCATACTGACAAATAAAAAAGATTTAGGACCTATAATTTCTATTCTATGCATTACATTATAACATATTACCTTTATATTTTAAATGTAAAGTATTTGTTTGTTTTTCTTTTTTCCATTTGCCAAGTAGAGATTCGTTTACATAATTGAAAGGGGAAGTAGTTTATTTAAATTAATGTCAGGGTTACTTTTTCTCTATTTGGTTTTATAAATTATGTCCTTATTTTTGGATATTAATACAATGTTCACCGTTCATCCAATGAGGCTCGCGAGTCTGGATTGATATATAACTCATTGGTTTTAAGGTGTAATCATATGGATGTGCTTTAATCCGAGATGGTACGTAGGAGCTAATAGCAAGCTCAAATATGCCAAGTGTGTGTACGAAAATTTGATATATTATAAATAAACTTCAATTAACATTCTAGACGTAACCTAAATCAAAACTTTGACATGANTTCAATTAACATTCTAGAGGTAACCTAAATCAAAACTTTGACATGAATACAAGTGTATTATTCTAGTGGCATACACAACCATTATCAAGGTCTCAAAAATATGATTTCAAAATCATTCAAAAACTTATTGGGGTTCTTTAGGGGTTGTCCGCTTGGGTGAGACATTGGTAGGCTCCTAACCTGGATGATCCTTAATACCCCAAGAAAATGTAATGTTAAATTGATGTCATACTAGTGTAACGGTGTTTCCGACCATTCTTCTCATACATTACAGATCAACTACTTGTGTTGTAAAGTTTTAAGTTCATATTATGTGGTAAATTTTATTTTTCAATTGGTTGTATTCTAATAGGATTATATAATTATGTTTTCTTCTATTACATTTATTTGTTTAGCAACCAAGAAACTATTGTGGTGCATCTAAATTTATATATTTAAATTGGATATTTTTCCTTATATGTCTAATTTTAATTCCATCTCAACTAATCTAATAAATAATATGTATATTAGGTAATTTGATATCAAATTAATAAGACTATATGCCAATTAGTCGGTTATATTTAGATCGATTATGGTAGTAACGACTTAAACGGATGTACGTGTGTTGATCTTTTGGTAAGGCAATGAAATAAATTTATATATTGCCTCTTTATGTTTTGGGCAAGGGTATGACCATATCTGATACAAGTTGCCAGAACTGTTCAACTAAATGCAACTAGTACAAAACATCCATGTCTTGTCACGGTTATATCACATAGATTTTAATTTTATCTAGCGAATGTGTCATTGGTAGATTAATCATGCTTTACATAGAGCACCAGACACTACTAGAAAAAGGAGAATAGACATCACGCCTTTAACATCGGTTAGAATTGAAACCGATGTCAATGCTATTTATTACATCGTTTTTTGACAACTGATGTCTTTTATATATTTTTAACATCAGTTATTGCACTAACCGATGTGAAAGGTGTTTCCAAAAAAAAAAAATCCCGCTCTAGTTCCTTTTCCCCGGCCTTTGCAAATATTCCACCCTTTTACAAATTCTAACTCCCTCCCTTTTATACACCTATCCCTATTTCTCTTAAAACATTAAAACATAAAAACAAAACATAAAACACACCCAACCACAATTTCCCACAACTCAAAACTGAAAAATTAAAAATTAAAAATTAAAAACTAAAAACTTATAACTAAAATTAAAAATAATAAAAATATATCACAAACTCAAACACACCCGGCCAACCACCCTCGCCCCTCCCCTTCTCTGAATAACCCTAGAAATACTCCCCCTTTCTAAATCAGCAAAGCAATTAACATCTCAATCAGCAAAGCAAGCTCGAATCTGGAAGCATCGGGAGGTATCTCGAACGCTAGGCAAGCTCGTATCTCGAATCACTTGGTCGTATCTCGAACTTGTTCAACTGGAAATTGAAGCTCGAAACAAACGACGGTCCCGGTGAATAACAGCTCCAAGGAGTAATTGATTTTATACTCTATTAACCATTTTTGAGTTTTTATGGGTTTAGGTACCCTATTTTTCTTACAATGTTGCATATGATTTCTTGTACTGCTTATTCATATGTCTCTATTTGTTGGTTTGAGATTGTCCCATTTCAACACATTTTGAGTAGGAGACAATTTTTAAAGATTCTTGCTTTGAGTTTTATATTTTGTTTCTGAGTTGTTTGTGGAAATACCTCTTTGAGATACTTGCCTGTTTCGTTTAATCAAGCTATTGGGGCTACTACGCCTTTTTTCACTGCCATATTTGCCTTCTTAATTACGTTTAAGAAGGAGTCTGGGGAGGTTTATTTGGCCTTGATGCACAGCTCCTACTGCACTTGTTTCGTGTTTAGTGTTTCATTTTTGATTATCGATTAATATATGGTTTTCAATTAACTTCAATATATCAGTTAATATATGTTTAGTCGAATCAGGGATTATCTAGAAAGGTCAAAGCTATGTCGTGCTTGCAGATTGAGACACTAGTTTATATAGGTGGATATGTATGAAGGTCTAATTACGATGTTTAAATAATTCCTCATAGGTTNATTAATGATGGCCAGATGCGCCATCCTGCCGATTCTCCTTCTTGGCGGAATATCGATTACCGGTGGCCTATTTTCGGCAATGAGCCAAGAAATCTTTGATTAGGTTTGGCAGCAGATGGTATAAACCCTCACAATAAAGGTCTAACAAATCGGTATAGCATTTGGCCGGTAGTATTGGTAACATATAATCTTCCTCTCTGGTTATGTATGAAGAGGAAGTTTATGATGTTAAGTATATTAGTCTCTGGTCCACATGAACCAGGTAACAACCTTGACGTCTTCTTACAACCATTGGTTGACGATTTGAAGAAGCTTTGGGAAGAAGGTGAACCGAATATATACGATGCCAACACTAAATCTTTTTTCA
>QRFB01005730.1:22562-33803 GCA_008931105.1 Oenanthe javanica
GGGGGGGGGGGGGTTGAATACAAACTAAAGAATATTGTCTAATGCTTGCAGATTCAAGTTTGTACTTAGATTTTTATGCTTTTGTGTTTGGAAAATAAGAAACTTTTAAAACAAAACTAATTTATAAAATTGAACAACAAAACATTTAAAATTACTAGTGAATTATTTTTCCACTAGTGTTTTTTTACTTTCAATAAACCTTGGTAAAATTACCAAGCTGCTTTCAAAGTATGAGAACTAAAAACACCACACACTTTTGCTATAAAGAACTGCTAAGACTATATATAGCAGTTCACATTCTACATCTATTTTTCTATCGATGGATACAATGTAAAGTAAAACAAAATTACATTTTACAATGTATTCACTAAAATAGATTGTAGCTTCTTTTCACAGTCTTCTTTGCATTTGTCTTGTCTTGGAAAAATCTTTGTCCTGATATTTCCTTGAAGACTGTGTTTCTTTGAAAGTCTTCACAATCCTGACAGGACTGTCTTCCATTGATTCAGTTTCTGCAAAGTTCTCATTCCTTTTGTCTTTAACTAATTTGGGAAACCTTGATCAACTAATAATTGCTGTAAAGCTTATCAGTTGAGTCTTCTTTGCTTATCCATCGATGGATAAGTTATCCATTGATCAATTGATGTATCAATGGATATTTGAGTATCCATCGATTCCCTTATCCATTGATTGCCTTGATGATTTTATCCATTGATCTGACTTTTGTTGACCTTTTATCAATCGATTAATCACCCATATCCATTGACTCCTTTATCCGTTGATCATTTCATTTGATAGAATTCTGACTTAGAATATTTACACTTTGTCAGCCATTCTTCACATCCGTTGATGAGCTATCAATCGAAGCCAATAAATATTAGTTGATTAAATCATCACATCCATCGACATATTACAATCAATTGATAATGGAATGAATTCTAAATCACTGTTACACTCTATTTTATCAGTTGATTAACAACAACTTCAACTGATAAATAGTTTCCTAGTCAATGGATATTTATAGATAACATATCCATTGATTAGTTACAAAATTAATATCAAACTTACAATTCTAGGTAATTTGTTATCATCATACAACATGATTCCTAACAACTAGAATAATTTAACTTTAGAATATCAAAGAAGACACCCAAGGTTGAGAAGTTAGATCCGATTGAAATATATGTATATGGTACAACAATAGTTACATTGTCACGAAGATCTCACTGTTATGTCACTTTCATTGACGATGCCACTCGAAAGGTATGAGTTCATTTTTTTAAAAAAATAAACCGGATGTTTTTTACTTTTAAGAAGTGGAAGGTTGAAGTTAAAAATCACACTTTAAAGGCAACAGTTTGTTGTTAGATAAAGGTAATGAATATAGTAATGATGAGTTTAAAAGCTATATATCGAGCAAAATATGGGATTAAAACGATTCCTGAGAAACCGCAACAGAATGGTATTACAAAACACATGAATAAAAGCTTGAACGAGAGGGCCATGTGTGTGAAGATATATGTGATATTGCTAAAGACATTTTTGTGTAGATGTAGTTATAGGACCTTTAGTTTCTTTAGATTTCAAGACAACCGAAGAAGAGTTGCAAGGAAAAGAGATAAATCTGTCACACTTGCAAGTTCTTGGTAGTATTTCTTATGTGCATGTTAATATTTTACAGAGACAAGTTTGATCCAAAAGCAAAGAAATATATATTTATTAACTGTAGCTCAGATGATATGATGACCAGTTCTGAGATGAATTGTTGAAAAAGGTCATTAGAAGTAGATTTTGTTTTACAAAGAAATAACATGAGAATGCAAATGTAGTCTTTAAAGATATTATGAAAGAAAATCTTGCAATAGCAGGACTTTAGGTAATGTTAATGAGAATATTCGATTTACATCGCAAGCAGAGGTAAGAAGATCTAGTAAAATTATGAGGTCACCACAAAGATTTTCACTATTTCTTTTTCTCGGAATAGATTTCTTAAGTAATATATGTTCATTACATATATAACCACTTCACATATGAGCTTTCTTGATATTTTCGTGAATGGATGTGAATAGTATTAGTATCTGTGCAAGAAAAGACAGTTCCTTACCATGTACAACTCAATTTATTGGTATTTTATTGGTTGATTCTGAAACAACTTCACTCAAGTCCGATGATATTTGGGTCTAAGAAAGGAATAGTAAATGACCTTAATTAATTTAAAAGTATGATATCTCAATATTTTATACATATAATATTCTTACGATTTAGATAATGTATTAATTATAAAAAACTAATTTAGAAAATTAAAGCAAAAAGTAGATTTATCATGCATTCCACTCTTTAACTTTTTTATTAGTGTAATCCAGGCCAATATAAGATGAATTTAATTTTTAATTGTGTTTTTTTAAACTTTCTTGTAAACTCCATAATCGAATAAAACTCCCTTTTATTTAAAAGATTAAGTAAATCCTTTAATATCTGTTGACTGGTCAAACTTTTGAGATATATATACAGGATACTCTTTCAACCACTATTGTGATATCTTCCTCAAAAAATCTATATTCATTACATATATAAATAATTTACATTAGAGTTTTCTTGGTCTTCGTAAGAATGGATGTGAATAATATAAGTAACCGTGCAGGAAAACGCATTGCCTTACCATGTGTAGCTCAATTTGTTCGTATTTTGTTGGTTGATTATGACACAACTTCACCCACATCCTTTGCATCTCAATGTCGACAACAACTCTATGAAGGTAATATTTTTCTTTTATGTATATTGTAAAATATGTTTCTATATATACTCTTCCTTTTAGATACATAATGATTTTGATTAAACCCTATTTCAAAGTGTATAATTTTATGAACTCTCTATTGTTTTATGTTTTCTTTAGTTATACTATCTTATAACACTTTAGTACTTAATAAATACTAATAGAAACTCATGTTAATGATCTTATTTCCTTATGTTAATAATCTTAATTCATTTTCGAGATCTCGTGTTTATGTGATGTGTATATAGAAGATCTGGCAATCAGGTCATCATATCAGTTTTGGATCGGATCTATTCGGATCAGATTAGTTTGCGGTTATGATATATTTGGAGTACTGTACGGATCGGATTGGGTTTGAGTCTGATTGGATCTAGTTAAGATTAAAATCAGATGAATTTTCAGATTAAATTCAATCCAGATCATTTTAGATTTTTATTATTTCAGATCGGAAAAATACAGTATAAACTAATTTTAGATTAATTTTTAATTAAAGTAAAACTAAAATAAAAGTCGATAAGTAAATTGTACAAATAAGACCTTATTTATTATCATTCTCCTTCTATTTTTTGATTTGAGATAATTTAAAAGATTATCTTATTATTAAATATATTAATTGTAATATAAAATAATGTAAGTTTTTAAAACAGTAATTGTATAACCCTTTTAATTTTTTGATATAAAATTATTTTTAAAATCAATTTTTTCATAAGAATAGATTAAATTAGTAACTACAAATTGGGTTAATACATAGAACTCATTTGGCTTGTCTTAAATTCTAGAAATAAGTACTTATTTCTAGAAAAAAACATATAAATGTGTACTGTTTTTTGAAAATAAATACTTATTTTCTAGATCTAAATAAAGTTAAACACCCCCATCGACTATAGGCTATGACCCATTAAATATAAAAACTATTACGTTAAAATTCAATTCATCTCTTTTGTAATTCGTATTTATATCGTATATGTCTCGTACTTCGACTAATATTCAGTTTAGATGTTTTTGTATTCAGTTTTAATCAGTTCCAAGTCATTTTCGGATCTAGTATTTCAGATTATATTCGATTAAATTTTCAATTCGGGTAATTTCCGTTTCAGATTAAATCGATTTTGAGAGTATTATCAAATTATATAATTCAAATATAAATTCAGTCTCGGTTCTATATTTTTCGGTTCTGTTCTTCGAATCTAGACCCATTTTTCCAGGTCTAGAATATACTTATAAATACCACCTACCAAGATCTAGGTTGGTGATAAAATATTTTAGATAACACTGTATTGAATTTTTGACTTCTAATTTCTATTTAGCAAAATTTATACTAGAAAGATATAGTGAACACAATTTTCCTATATTAATAACTAATTTTTATACTAGAAAATTATAGTGAACACCATTTTCTTAAATATTATAATAGTATGTTATATTTTTATTTTTATACATGTAGCTCAATTTCAAAAATGAAGATTACATGAAATCAAAAGATATATGTTTGTATAGTGTGCTATTGTGTTGTAAAGTCACATATAATTATACTTTAACTAAAAACATACATTAAGTATCTTATCAATCAATTAATGAACTTTTCAAACACTTTGTTTGCAAGATTTTTAGGCTAAATCTCTTGGCAGAGAAAAAAAACCCTTTCATTTAAAACTAATTCTTGATTTTGTTTCAGTGGCCACAACAGAATCAGCAACTATGGCATTATCATTGTTTCAAGCGCAAAAAAATTATTATAATATAATAATTGCTGATATTCACATGATAGAGATGAAAATTGCTGAATTTCTACAGAGAATTAACGGTGAAGGCATGACCATTCCAATTATTGGTAAGACCATTGATTTACTATTACAAATGACAATCACATATTATATCTGATCTCTTTTCAATTTTCATATATCTGTTAAAATTTATTAACTGATATACATGCAGTGAGTGCTAAAGATTCAGAAATAGATTTCGTGAAGGAGGCTTTAGCTAGTGGGGCATGTTACGTTTTCTCAAAGACACCCACCCATAATGATATTATAACTCTGTGGCAACATATCCCTCGAGTAACAGGAAAATTTCCTTCTTTGATTAACAAGAATGATGGAAATCATAGTGATGGTAGCAATATTTCTGGTGCTGCAAGAAATCAAAAACAAAAGAACATAAAGATGAAAATGATCAATACTGATGGAAAAAATATAAAAAGAAAAAATAATAACTTTGTAGGAAACCCTAATTCTGAAGATAAAACTATTGAGGATGGTGGCTACAATTCTAAGAAGACGCGTTTGACTTGGACTTCTTATCTTCATGAGAAGTTTTTGTGTGCTGTTAATATTCTTGGCGAAAAAGGTAATTAGTGGTTGTATTGTTATTTTTTAGGGTTTATTTAAATACCATTTTTGTATAATATTAATAATATCAATTAATCTATTTTTGGAAGCAGGAGCTCAGCCGAAGGCAATTTTAAAACTGATGAATGAGCCTGACTTGACACATCACCATGTTGCTAGTCATTTGCAGGTATATATTTAATTTAACTTTAATTGACCGATTTTAAAATAAATGAACTTATTTACTAAAGTAATACAAAATATATTGTTCAGTTTACGTATGTTTAACTAACTCATAGGCCTAACCCAGTATCGATATCATTGGTCAAGTGTCTGTTACATGCTTAATACTTGTACATTAATAATTGATATCTTGTTAAGGTACTAGTTTCAACTAACATGTTTTAATAAATGGATTACGTTTCCATGGTCCTTATATATTATGATAATCAATTACTCTTTTTTTAGTTACATTTTTATTATGTAATGCTATTACAAAGAATGTACACATGTTTAATACCGCTTTATCATATTTACAGTATGACACGATTATAATAGAAAGACTAGTACAACAACTATATCTTGTGTCCATACATAATAATCTTAATAGTTGTACAAGTACCCTAGTTTACAATCTATATATGAAGATTTTGCACCTCATGCTTATATATAGTAATTACTCATTACTACTTACATTTATAATGTGTTCTAACTTAATTACATCATATTGTATACTGAAAAATTTCTATCTTTACTGTAGAAGTACAGGCAACATAATAAGAAGCTTTTGGATTTACAGAGAAATGCCTGTCAAGTTATGCCAAATGTGCTCACTACTGCACCACTGAGCAATGGTTGTCAAACTCTGAATCAAGAACCAGCACATGATTTTGGAAATGCTGGCAATATGGAAAACATGAACAATGACAACTTTGGAGAAGGAACTAGTGGTTCGAATCAACACTTAGATGAAATGTCTAATGATGATATTGATCAAATGATACAGGAGTTGGAGGACTCTGAATTTAACATTTGGGATTTGACTAATTAAGGTGTCAATGGCGGTTGCAAATATTTAGAAGTCAAGTGAGTTTTTGATCATAATTCGAAGCCTTTTATATGGTTTTGAAATATTAATTAGTCAGGTATTATGTACCTGATTCATAGTAGGTTTTATCATTATTATTTTTTTAAACTTATCTAAATCTTAAGGACATGACCTTACCCTATTCTCGAAACCTAAGCCGAGGTGTGGATGGAAATGTGAAATGATCAAGTGGAACACCTCTGATTGATGCATGCTCATTTTGATTTTATCTGGATAGACTTTTCATTTATAAAGTTTGGTCTGCATTTTTATGTTAAAGTTGGTAATTGGTCTTTATCTTTAGAATTATTTTGATCGAAATTATAAAAGGAAAGATTATTTTTAGTAGATTCATTACTATATACTAGTATTTTAATATCAATATTCTAATGACCATAAAAATTAAAAAAAAATATTTTTTTTATTTGGACATATTCATCTATAAATATATAAATTACATGGACGTTTTTTTAAAGTTCNTAGTAGATTCATTACTATATACTAGTATTTTAATATCAATATTCTAATGACCATAAAAATTAAATTTTTTTTTATTTGGACATATTCATCTATAAATATATAAATTACATGGACGTTTTTTTAAAGTTCACTATGTTAAAACTTCTGTAGTGCATCTTAAAGAATACATTGGAATGTGTTTTTAATTAATAAACCATACATACGTAATTTTTTTGCCCAAATCATACTATATAAAAAATTTATGTTATTTCTTTTTTTTTTATAAACAAATTCATGTTATTTCAAATAGGAGAATGTTACTATAGAAAAATAAAAAATAAAAACCATACTAGTTCTATGTTCAGCCCTAACATTTCTTTCCGCCTCTCCACCTCTTTTGATTGTTGAGTTCAAACCATTGTTTGTGTCATATCAAGGGTACGTCTTATATCCGGGGTTTTTTTTTAATCTATTTGGCCTCTTTGTCTTTAATTTTAATGCCAAAGAAAATATGGAATAATAGTTAGAAAATGGTANCATATCAAGGGTACGTCTTATATCCGGGGTTTTTTTTTTAATCTCTTTGGCCTCTTTGTCTTTAATTTTAATGCCAAAGAAAATATGGAATAATAGTTAGAAAATGGTACTAGTAGTACCAACTCATTCTATTTTAAAATAATTGTCCTCTTTGAATTTTGAGTTATTAAATTGACTAAATTTTGACTAAATAGTACACATATTATATACTTAGAAAATTTTCAAAATTATAGAGTTTGAATTTGGAATTCTTGCTAGAGTTTGTGTTTGAACTGATTTCAATTGCAGCTAGCCTACTTCCATCATGGACAAGAACCTCATTAAGGAATTAAGGATTAACTTTCTTGTTGATGGTTTATTTGATAAATATTTTTACTTGTTTTGGTTAACTTTTCTCTTATTTAGTTATACTTTTTTAAATTTGGATGGTTGGATGCAATAACATCCATGACTATTTATTATGATTCCATAAACCCTATTTTGTATTAGTAATGATCATTGAGTCAGAATTTGATCTTTTCTACATGTTGTTTTATTACCTATATTTCTACATGTTGCTCTATTACTTGAATTTCATGTAGATTTCAGGTTAGCCATTTTTATTTATTGTATGTATCTTAATTAGCTAAAAATAATATGTTATTCCCCAGACAATGTCAATATGTATTTGTAGAATGGGGGGGGGGGGTTGAATACAAATACTACAAATTTTTATGTTTTTAGTGTTTTCTTGAATGGCTTGAGAGATGTATGTAAGAACAATAACAACTGAGATAAATATTAAACAAGATATTTAAAAATTACTGATAGATTGGATTTTCCATCAGTGTATATATTTTCTCAAATAATCTAGATTTATAAAACCTAACTGCTTTTTACAAAGTTAGAAAAATAAAACCAACTGTTCTTACAAAGTACTCTAAGGATGAATAATTGATTCAGAATGATATTCTAACTTGGATACTTTATAACAATCCTATCACTCTTGTTTATATAATACAACAGTGTTTACAATCTCAAGAATAGAGTATAAACAAAAATACCTATTCTAGGAATGTTACTAATCTATCTTTCCATTATGTCTTTTTCCATTTTGGGAAATGTCTTGAGTCTTGGAAAGATAGCTTCAATTTGAGCATTCACAGTCAATGTAGACTGTCTTCCATAAGTGTGCTTTAGTCTAAAGATTCCTCACATTTTGTCTCTTTGTGCATTCCCTATCAATTGATAATTTAATGTTAAGCATATCAATTGATTCTTCCCTGTATCCATCAACTGATATTTTTATTCGACTGATCTTGATATTCATCGATTGATAATAGCTGTTGACTTATCGATTGATAGATGTTATCAATGATATATCAATCGATGGTTCTTCATATTAGTTGATGGTCTTCAATCTCTGAGTTGACTTGTTATCAATTGATCCTCCATCCATTGATGTTTTCATATCAATTGATCACTCTTCACTTGTATAATTTTCATGTCTTCAAATAATTATAATTTGACAATCTAAGTTATACATCAGTTGATGACCTATATCAATCGACTCTAGTATCAATTGATGTGAATATTATGAATTGACTTAAGCCTTATCAATTGAAATGGACTGAGTACACCTATGCTACCATCCATATTATTAGTTGATTCATATAATCATTTCAACTGATAAATGGTTTCCTGATCAATTGATATTTATAAGTATCATATCAGTTGATCAGTTATAATAAATAACATTTCTATGATTCTAAGGTTAAAGTTATCATCAAGCCTACAATGATTCCTAACAATCTCCTCCTATTTGTGTTTGTGACATTAACAGGCATAAATCTTTTTGATGATAACAAAACCCATAACTTGATTACATTCACATAGAATCATGAACTTTAAAAGCACTTAGAATTTTGAAGTATCAGTTGGCTAAATTTTGCAGTCTATTCCAATCTTCTCAGGGCTTGATTCATTTCTTCTTCTTCTTTCTCTTCTCAATATTTGCTTTTAGTTGTCTCAGGAATGATCCTCTTAAAATTTGCTCATCTCTATCTGAGTTCCCAAGTTGCCCCATTAAATAGACAATCTCATGATCTATGATTTTATCTAGATACTTACAAATGTCAAAATACTTTTTCTTCCCTTCAACATCTGTAAATATCATAGCATAAACAGGTTCTAGCATCACAGTTTTGACTTGAGACTCCCAAAGCTTCAAAGGAGGTCAAGATTAGCTTCTGCAGGTAATCTCCTTAGCTTGGGAATTTGATGTTGTAACTCCTGAGCAATAGTGATATTGAGCTTGTATCTCTTGTTGAGTAGAAGAAGAATGGTCTTCAAAGTGTTGTATCCCTGCTTCATTATCAACCTCATTGTTAAAGTTGCTTTATGACCATCCTCATATTCCAAACTCATGCACTCCTCATGATTTGAAGTTGAAGGATGAGTCTTGTAGGCTATCAGACCCTTCTCACTGATTTTTGGAACTTCCTTCATTTCATAACCTTCAAGAATAATCTCTCTTGGATTTTCTATAACAATATTTCATTGTACCTCCTTGGATGTAGATTGTTCTTTTTGAATATTTTCTAGGGGCTTCACAACTTTTTTCTTGGTCATTTTAATCTTTCTCTTTGGTTTTGTAGGTTGGTCTACAGTTGAATCCATTAGGTTCCATTCCATCTACATTTTGTTTGGAAAATATTCATTTTGATGATGTACAAAATACTAGAACAGGGTCTAGCATAGTCTATTTTTTAATAAATCCTTCTAGTCTCTGAAACATATAATCAGAGTCTAGATGATCAACATTCTTTGTTCTTGTGCTTAGAAGAATTTCTGTAGAAAGTGAAACCAGAGTTTGCATGAAGATCAGAGTCTGGAAGGTGATCAGAGTCTATAGACTATCAGAGTCTATGATCTGGCAGAGACTACAAATGATCAGAGTCTATAGATCATCATAGTCTATAATCTGGTAGAGTCTGAAGATTCCAGAGTCTATACAATTGAAGTTATATTTGGAAGATGATCACAGGAATGGAAAGTCTTCGAAGATCAAGACAAATATATTGCATATATTCTATGAGAAGAGAAGAGAATTTCATGAGGAAACTGTCAACTAATAATTAGGAATTATATTCCTATTGTAATTTGTTTTCTGTTATTAGTTGATAGACAGCTCTCTATATAAACTCTATGTAACCTAATTGTAAAGTTGTCGAAGCATAATTATCTTAGTCATATTTTGTGAGAGCATAGAGATAAATAGAGTTGCTGTGAGAAACACAGAGAAGATGCTAGGGTTTGTGTACACCCTAGGAGAGTTTTATATTTAATCATCAATAATACAAACAGTATTTATTCATATCTTTGTGTTTGATCCTTGTTCTTAATTCATATCTATAATTCATATTGAGTTGGTTTTAATCAGGCAGAAAAGTAACACAAGTATTCACCCCCCCTTCTACTTGTGCAACTGGGAAAACAATTGGTATCAGAGTCTAAAGTTGAAAATCGATCAAAGATGTCTGGAAACAAAGATGGCAATTCTAAAATTCATATGCTCAAAAGGAATGAGTACACCCACTGGAAGGTCAAGATGTTGCACCATCTAGAGGCCACAGACCCTGATTATGTTATCTGCCCTTAAGTACACTAAGTTTGGAGAATGGGGGGTTGAATACAAACTTAAGAATTAAGGTTAATTCTTGCGGAATAAAGTTTGTTCAAGGACAATGTTTTTGTATATAGAGAGAACTGATGTAACTAAGAACTTGAAAAGAAAAATATTGAAAACAAAACACAACAATGTTAAAAATTACTAGTGGATTGGTTTTCCACTAGTATGTTTTTGCTTTAAATTGATCTTAGTACGAATACCAAGATGCTTACAAAGTGAGTTCTTTATATTTTTCTACACTTTGCTACTATGTACTTCTAACACATATATAGAAGTTTTCTTCACACCTAATTTCTATCGACAGATAGCAATATAAAATTACAACTTATATTGTTTACATGAAAATAGAAACTAGCTACTTGCACAGTCTTCTTTTTGAACTGACTAG